>CM038670.1:244711135-244886135 GCA_021605145.1 Aegilops bicornis
TGCCTCCTCCTCCTGCCTCACCTACTCCCCCTCCTCCTGCCTCACCTACTCCCCCTCCTCGTTCGCCTCCTCGTCCGCCTCCTCCTCCTGCCTACTCCCCCTCCTCATCCGCCTCCTCCTCCTGCCTCATCTACTCCCCCTCCTTGTCTGCCTCCTCCTCCTGCCTCACCTACTCCCCCTCCTCGTCCGCCTCCTCGTCCGCCTCCTCCTCCTATCCCGCGTGGTACTCGACCTTGTTTCGCACGTTTTGCCGGACGGGTGTCTAGACCCGCCAATCCTTTGGCCTTCTTGGCGGTTGTGGCAACCGATGAAGGAGCGGCCATCGCTTCCACCAGTCGAGCAGGTTGATCATTGTACAGATCATTCACTTTTTTCAAACTTTCCTTTGGAATCTTCTTGCTACCTATCATGTTTCAATCACCTGATACGAAGAAGAACAAACCAGTTAGTATAGATGATACAACTTGATGTAAATAAAATAAATATATCACATATGAAGAATAAATGGAATTGTCACAATAATACATATAGTTGTTACACACACAAATACATAGAGTTGTTGCACACACGAATACATAGAGTTGTGACACACATACATAGAGTTCTCACACGATTACATGGAGTTGTTAGAAATAAGGGTCAATATTAGGTGCAACATTTGGATCAGGGCTTTCATCATCGCAATCACGCCCGTTCATACATTCATCCTCGAAGTCTTTAGGGGGGCCCTCATCCTCATCTAGCCCCATGTGCCATCGCATAAGTAATTCCAAATCTCGAGGGTCAGAAACATCCTCGTATTCGTCCTCTGCATTATCTACTTCCATGTCATCCATGGCCTCATGTTCCATAGCATCATGTTCGTGATGCACGCCATCATCTTCCTTTGCATCATGTTCGTCTTCGTCAGTGTCTGCTTATTGAAAGAACTCTCCCTCGTATGTGTTAGGGTTTATATGGTAATTGTCCTTGTTTGGGGTAGGTACCTTGATACGCGGGGGTACCTTGTACACGACATCCCACTTCAAGAGATTGATATATTCCGTAGATGTGCACACGTATGGGAGAAAAAACACTTGTGTAGCCTGTTGAGCCATAATATAGACATCATTTCCTGCATATTTCGATGCTCGTTCAACTTCGACAAAGCCAATACTAGGGGTTCATCTCACTTTCTCAGGATTGAGCCAGCTGCATCTGAATACGATGGGCTTCACTCCTTGTAAACCACAATACAACAACTCATAAATTTCTTTGATGGTTCCATAGTAGTGACGTCCATCTGTCCCTAGACAATAGACCGCACTATTTATTGACCTTCGGTTGGGCCTCTCACGCGTGTGTTTATCGATTAAGGTGGAAGCGATACCCATTCATGTCGTAAGCCTTAAATGACTTGGCCTCGTATTCAAAACCTTTGGCTACTTCTCTCACTTTGGCGTCCATATCAACCTCTGATATGCCTACAAGATTAATAGGAGATTGTCCGGTTCATTAGTGGAAGCATTACAAAGTAGTAAGATCAACCTGAAGTAACATAAAGTTAGAAAAGTTACTTTTCTTGAGAACCAAGAAATGAAACCGCCATCAGCATTGGTATCTTCAAGAAGGTCTGCTGATTCTTCGTCGCTAGGAGGCCGTGGTAGCTTCCAGAATTCGTTCTGGAATTCCCTAGCAATAGGAGAACTCAAGACTAGTGAGTAGTTGTCAATAAAGGTGTTCTACACTTACTTTATGTACGGTTGCACTTATTCCATGTTGGTCAAGACATAGATCATAATAGTCGACCACTCAGTAGGTGAAAGGTTCTTGCGCTTCGGTCCACTTGCTTTGCCACCTTGGCCTTCGAAGAGGCTAAGGTCGGAAACATTACTGGTGGGTTCTTCATTGTAACAAGGAGCTGGATTTAACCTAGTCTGAATCTTGTCATGATAGTACTTTGTCGTGGTCGTGGCCACCTCCTCGTTCGTGTATGCCTCGGCTATGGAGGCTTCAATGTGGGCTTTATTCTTACATTTCACATGAAGATGCTTGAACTCCCGTTCAGTGCATACCGCCATCGGGCTGCAGGTCCTCCCATTCTAGCCTCATATGCGAGATGTAAGATCATATGTTGCATCGGATTAAAGAAACCTAGCGGAAATATCATCTCTAACTTGCATAGCAACTCAGGTGCTTGTTCCTCCAACTTTGCAACCACTTCATAATCTAGTTCTTTCGCACAAAGTTGACGGAAGAAGTAGCTCAACTCCGCCAGCACTCGCCAAATATCCTCTCTGACATACCCTCGAATCATCACAGGCATTATCCGCTCAAGCCATACATGGTAGTCATGACTCTTGAGGCCTCCTATTCGCTTTGTAGCCATATTCACTCCCCTCATGATATTAGCTGCATATCCATCAGGGAAGTACAAGTTGTTCACAATCCATTGGAGAATTTCCTTCCTTTGGGGCATTGAAGGGGTGAAAGGGGCTGGTGGCTTCTTCCAAGAATTACCTTTTGCACGAGGCACCAAAATTTAATTTTGGCCTGTTGCATAGTTTGGCTTGATCGATCCTAGCCCTAATGTTATCCTTTGACTTCTCGGTGTCGAGGAGGCGTGCGAGTAAGGCCTCCGCAATATTCTTTTCAGTGTGCATTACACCAATGTTGTGTGGAAGTATAATATCTTTAAAGTAAGGGAGCCTCCATAAGCTTGGAATGTGAGTCCACTGGTGTGTCTCTCCATATCCCACAAAACATTTCCCATCGAGCTTTTCCTCGAGAGCATCTAACTCATCCATAAGATGGGCACCGGTCATAATAGGTGGTGGCGGGTGAAAGCACAAGTGCTCCCTAGGTGGTTTTGGTAATTAATGACAACATATCTTTTGTTGGACTAACACTCCTATCTAGTATGTTTCAGATAAGTTCAACAATGGAGTGGCATGGACTAAAGGATGTGGGAACTCCTTCAAGATGCTAAGGACAAAGGATTGGCTAAAGCTTCAAGCTCAAGACTCTTCATTTTACATTTTAGTGATCCAAGATCACATTGAGTCTATAGGAAAAGCCAATATTATCAAGGAGGGATGAGGTGTTGCTTAATGAGCCTCTTGCTTCATGTGCTTAGTGATATGCTCCAAGACCCTCAGCTACTTTCTCACATCCACAAATGACCTAAACCCAAAGCCAAAATTGGTCACACCGATCCTTCCTATCCGGCACCACCGATTCCAAAAGTCATAGCCACTATCACAAACCCTAAGCAAATCGGTTCTACCGATAGGGATCTCGGTCTCACCGAGATGGGATTGTAATCTCTCTGTGTATGTCCATTACCGAAATCGGTCTCACCGAGTTTGTGCAATCGGTACTACCGAGATTACAATGCAAACTTTCTGGTTAGCCTATTACCAAAATCGGTCTCACCGAAGTTTGGGTGATCGGTCTCACCGAGTTTGCTGCACCAACTCTCCGTTAGCTAATTACCAAAATCGGTCTCACCGGATGTGTGTAATCGGCCTCACCGAGATTACGTTATGCCCTAACCCTAATCGTATCGGTCTCACCGAGATGCAAGTCAGTCCCACCGAAAACCCTAACGGTCACTAGGTTTACTAAATCGGTCCGACCGAGTTTAACAATTCGGTCCCACCGAGTTTGGTAAATTGTGTGTAACGGTTAGATTTTGTGTGGAGGCTATATATACCCCTCCACCTCCTCTTCATTCGTGGAGAGAGCCATCGACCGAACCTACACTTCCAAAGATCCTATTTGTGAGAGAGAACTACCTACTCATGTGTTGAGGCCAAGATATTCCATTCCTACCATATGAATCTTGATCTCTAGCCTTCCCAAGTTGCTTTCCACTCAAATCTTCTTTCCACCAGATCCAAAACCTATGAGAGAGAGAGTTGAGTGTTGGGGAGACTATCATTTGAAGCACAAGAGCAAGGAGTTCATCATCAACACACCATTTGTTACTTCTCCGAGAGTGGTGTCTCCTAGATTGGCTAGGTGTCACTTGGGAGCCTCCGACAAGATTGTGGAGTTGAACCAAGGAGTTTGTAAGGGCAAGGAGATCGCCTACTTCGTGAAGATCTACCGCTAGTGAGGCAAGTCCTTCATGGGCGGCGGCCATGGTGGGATAGACAAGGTTGCTTCTTCGTGGACCCTTCGTGGGTGGAGCCCTCCATGGACTCACAAGAACTGCTACCCTTCGTGGGTAAAAGTCTCCATCAACGTGGAAGTAGGATAGCACCACCTATCCGAACCACGCCAAATACATTCGTGTCTCCAATTGCGTTTGAATTCTCCAAACCCTTCCCTTTAGTTTCTTGCAAGTTGCATGCTTTACTTTCCGCTGCTCATATACTCTTTGCATACTTGCTTGATATGTATCGTGAATGTTGAAATTGTGCCTAAACTCCACTTGAACTTGAAAAAGACTAAAAACTGCAACTTTGGTACTTAGTGTCTAATCACCCCCCCCCCCCTCTAGACACCTCTTCTCAAGATCCTACAACGGGTCATCAACAATAACACCTTTTTGGAAGTGCATAGCGTCTTGCCTGTATGGGTGATCAAGACGAAGGAACTGCCGATGTTGGTCAAAGCATACATACTTGTGACCCTTAGCCAGCCAAATGAAAGTCACACGCTGTCGACACACTGGGCAAGGCCACTTCCCCTTTACACACCAACCACAAAATATCGCACGTGCCGGTAGGTCATGTCGCGATGTGTGGTACCAGATATGCATATTGAAGTGCTTCTTTGAAACGGCATCGTATGTCCGGACCCCATTGTTCCAAGCAACATGTTGTCCACCAATGGCTCCATATACACACTCATATGCTTCCCGGGATAGTTAGGACCTGGAATTATCAACGTCAGGAACATGTGATGTCGTTGCATGCAAACGCCAGGGGGCAGATTCAGGGGGAAACATATCTTGGCCAACAATCAGATATCGCAGCCATCAAACCATATGGATTGAACCCGTCGGTTGTTATCCCAACAGCTACACTCTTCCAGTCATCTGCTTTTCTTATGAATTTCAACAAATTTCTTCCATGCTTCACCATCCCGTGGATGTTGCATCTTTTGTATTGTACATCTTCCCTTCCCGCCCATCTCATATATTGGGCAGTTTCCTCGGTCATATAAAGCCTCTGGATCCTTTACGTGAATGAAAGATATCGAAGGATATTGACGGCAATTGTGAGCTGCCTCTTCTACCATCATCATCTATTACCTCAATATACCTAGAGGATTTGCACTTGACACAATAATTCGTATCTTTATGTTCATTTCTAAATAACATGCATCCGTTTGGACAAGCATGTATTTGCTCATATGGCATCTTAAGTGAATCGAGGATTTTGTTCGACTCGCACATGTTCTTTGGTATTATATTTTCTTTAGGCAACAGGCTAGCAATAACTGACAATAACTCATTGAAGCAAATTATGCTCATGTTATGGTTTGCCTTCAGGGCCATTAGGCGTGCAATGCCATCTAGTTGAGTAACCTCTCAGCATGGGCGTGAAGGGGTTTTTGTTCCATAAACAAAGCTGCATGATACTCTTGAGGGCTTTCCGCGGCTCCTCGGAGTTCGGGTCCTCCGTGGATCCGCCTGGCGGATGTCATCTAACAGGTTTTGAATCCGAGTATCATATTCATTTGGTGCGTTGTTGCACCGCCTCATACTGGACTGTTACATCTCACCGTGAAAGATCCACCGTAATAGCCTGGCGTAAACCCATATTTGCCTAAGTAATCTTATCTCTTTTAGTCTGGTTATCACACTCCGTGCATGGGCACCAAATTCCATGAACTGGCGTTTCTCCAGCAAATACTAATTCCACGAAATCATTGGTCTTCGACCTCCACTCAGGGGTCATACCCTCCATGCTGGGATGTCCGGTGTACATCCACTCACGTTCTTCCATCCTCTGATATAAAGTGAAACACACACATAATTTTTTAATGTAACAAGTGGTTCCATCAAGTTTTACGACATGCACTGAGCTATGTAATAGGTAAAGATAGGTCCTAATCCCACCCGAGAATGTGTAGGCTGGGTCCGCTTTCATGACGTACTCCGACCCGAGACAAAATTTCGGCAAGACCTCCCGCTGTTCTCCAAATACACGCCTCAAAGAATAAGCCAAGAGGATGTGTATCTAGAGAACAACAAGGATACACTGTCGAAATTCTGTCTCGGATCGAAGTACATCATGAAAACGACCCGCCTACACATCCTCGGGTTGTCCATGGAAAACATGGACAACTCGAAAGAGTTGAGGTTATAAACCCGCCTATACTCTTTGCATACTTGCTTGATATGTATCGTGAATGTTGAAATTGTGCCTAAAGTCCACTTGAACTTGAAAAAGACTAAAAACTGCAACTTTGGTACTTAGTGTCTAATCACCCCCCCCCTCTAGACACCTCTTCTCAAGATCCTACAGGTGGTATCAGAGCTTTGGTCTCCATTGCCCTGGTTTAATCACCATTGGAGGAAGATGGATGAGTCTACTTTGAGGAGTCTTAGACATAGAGTACCTATTCTTGATGGAGAGTATTTTCATGAGTGGAAAATGAGATGCTTGCAATTTTCAATCAATATCATTTGACCAAGTACATTGCTAGACCTTGTGCACCTTATGTTGATCCTATGCATCCTACCCTTGATGAAGCTATTGACATGACTAGAAATCTTAGAACTGTTAATCTTATCATTAGAGGCTTGCCTAGAAACTTGTTTAGAATCTTGCCTACTTTTGAGTGTGCCTACACTATATGGAAATTTCTTGTGGAACATTTTCCAAATTATTCCTTGAAAAATCTAGATGAGATTCTCCATAAGTCTATTGCCTTGAGTAAGATGAATACTAGTGATCCTATGTTTAGTGATCGTCTATTTGAACTCACCAACCTTACTCGTGCCAAAGGAGATGTTGGAATTATTAGTGATATTATTTCCGAAGCTACAAGAATTCATAGACAAGATCATTGTCAAACTCACTCTAACGAATCACCCTCTCTAGGACTTGATCCACCACATGACGATGTTGAACATGGATACTATGATGAGGATGATGATGTTGACTTCGATCTTGATGATGCAATGAGACATTTTGGTCTTATGGCAAATCTTGAGGATATGTGTCAGAGGAAAGGAATGGGTTCTTGACAGTGGATGTACCGATCACATGACCGGAGATAAAGACATGTTTCGTGAGCTTGCTGAAAATGATAGTCCTCGAAAGTATGTCACTTTCAGTGACAACTCAAAGGGTAAGGTGGTTGGCCTTGGTAAGGTGGCCATCTCACATGATAGCTCCATACAAAATGTCATGCTCGTTGAATCTCTTGGGTACAACTTACTTTCGGTATCTGGACTTGCTGATTTCGGTTTCAATGTCCTATTTATCAAGTAGATTGCCAAGTGTTTCGTCGAGACAATCATAAAATGGTCTTTACCGCATACGTGAGGTGATATTTACATTGTTGATTTCTCTAAAAAGGCACAACCTAAAACTTGCTTCATTGCTAAATCCTCAAAAGGCTGGTTATGGCATAGACGACTAGGTCATGTTGGCATGAGAAACCTTGACAAGCTCATTAAAGGAAATCATATTCTTGGAGTGAACGATGTCATATTTGATAAGGATAGATTGTGCAGTGCTTGTCAGGCAGGTAAACGGGTTGGAGGAAGACATCCCGTGAAGAACATTATGACCACAAGAAGGCCACTTGAGCTGCTTCACATGGATCTCTTTGGTCCCAACGCCTACAAGAGTCTCGGTGGAAATTCTTTTGGTCTAGTTATAGTTGATGATTTTTCAAGATTTACGTGGGTGTTCTTTCTTGATGATAAATCGCAGGTCCAAAAGATCTTCGAAAACTTCGCTAGGAAGGCCCAAAATCAATTTGAAGTGAAGATCAAGAAGGTTCGCAGCGACAACGGAACGGAGTTCAAGAACGCAAATGTGGACACCTTTCTTGACGAAGAGGGGATTTCACACGAGTTCTCGGCTACGTACACACCTCAACAAAATGGAGTTGTTGAGAGGAAGAACCAAATGCTCATCGAAATGGTGAGAACAATGCTTGATGAGTACAAGACGCCAAAGCATTTTTGGGCGGAAGCGGTTGAGACAACTTGTCATGCAACAAATCGCTTGTATCTTCACAAGCTACTCGGCAAGACGGCATACGAGCTCCTCACCGGTAACAAACCCCAAGTTGGATACTTTCGAGTATTCGCTCAAAGTGCTACATTCTTGATAAGCATCGTCGTTCTAAATTTGCTCCTAAGTCTCATGAAGGTTTCCTACTAGGTTATGGATCAAACTCTCACACTTACCGTGTCTACAACAATTTCACCCGAAAGGTTGAAGAGACAGTAGATGTGAAGTTTGATGAATCTAACGGCTTCAGTAGAGCAATTGCCAATTGATGTAGGAGACAAAGACCCTTCAAGCAATTCAAGACTTGTCTATTGGCAAAGTTAAGTCAACGGAGGTGAAGGAGAGTACCTCGTCCGTCCAAGTGGAAGCTTCTACTTCACGACAAGGTGAACCAAGAGTTGATACGGAAGCATCCACAAGTGGGACACACCAAGAGGAAGAAGACGAGGAAATGCATCCAGACGAACGTCAACAACCTCCTTCCCCACCACGACAAGAGAACGATAGCGCCAACGATGAAGAAGGCCAAGAAGAAGAACGAGAAGAAGAAGATGTTCAACGAAGACCCAAGCAAAATCTTTCACGAGTTCGAGCAAGAATTGCTAAAGACCATCCCGTCGAGCGAATCTACAATGATATTCAAACCGGGAGAATCACTCGCTCTAAAACTCGTTTAGCTAACTTTTGTGAAAACTATTATTTCATCTCTAGCATTGAACCTATGAAGGTTGAAGAAGCATTGGAAGATCCGGATTGGATAAATGCAATGCATGAAGAGCTACACAACTTTGAGAGGAATCAATTTTGGACATTGGTTGAGAAGCCCGACAATAACCACAACATCATTGGTACCAAATGGGTGTTTTGCAACAAGCAAGATGAAGATGGACAAGTAGTTCGCAAAAAAGCACGTCTCGTCGCCCAAGGCTACACACAAGTCGAAGGTATGGACTATGGTGAGACTTACGCCCCCGTTGCTAGACTTGAGTCCATTCGCATCTTACTTGCCTATGCTAATCATCATGATATCACCTTGTACCAAATGGACATTAAAAGTGCTTTCCTAAATGGTAAAATAGAGGAGGAAGTTTATGTTAAACAACCTCCCGGCTTCATCAATCCTAAGAAACCCAATCATGTTTACAAACTTCACAAAGCTCTTTATGGTCTTAAACAAGCTCCTAGAGCATGGTATAAATGCTTGACCAAGTTCCTTCTTGAAAAAGTTTTGAAATTGGGAAAATTGATTCTACTCTTTTTACTAAAAGGGTTAATGGAGAATTATTTGTGTGCCAAATCTATGTTGATGATATCATATTTGGTTCAACTAACCCTCATTTTAGTGAAAAGTTTGGAAAGCTAATGTCGGAGAAGTTTGAGATGTCTATGATGAGTGAACTCAAATTCTTTCTCGGTTTGCAAATCAAGCAAACTAAGGAAGGAACATTTGTCTCTCAAACGAGGTACACCAAGGACTTATTCAAGAAGTTCAATATGCAAGAATGCAAAGGTATGTCTACACCCATGCCCACTAGTGGACACCTTGACTTGACCAAAGATGGTGAACCGGTTGATCAAAAGGTTTATCGCTCTATGATTGGTTCATTGTTATATCTATGTGCTTCACGTCCCGATATCGTGCTAAGTGTGTGCATGTGTGCACGATATCAAGCTGCTCCTAAAGAATGTCATCTTAAGGCCGTGAAAAGGATAGTGAGATACTTAATTCATACACCAAACTTTGGCATTTGGTATCCTAAGAGGGCCTCTTTCGATCTTGTTGGCTATTCCGACTTGGACTATGCCGAAGACAAGGTTGATAGAAAGTCCACTTCGGGTACTTGTCAATTTCTTGGTAGATCTCTTGTGTCTTGGTCCTCCAAGAAACAAAACTCGATATCCTTATCCACCGCCGAAGCGGAATACATTGCCGCTGGTTCATGTTGTGCTCAATTACTTTGGATGACCCAAACTCTTAAAGATTATGGGATATATGTGAAACATGTTCCATTGCTTTGTGACAATGAAAGTTCTATCAAAATTGGTCATAATCATGTACAACATTCTCGAACTAAGCATATTGAAGTTTGACATCATTTCATTCGAGATCATGTTGCCAAGGGAGACATTGATCTTAAGCATGTTCGCACCGAAAAACAATTAGCGGATATATTCACTAAACCCCTTGATGAGAAAGTGTTTTGCAGGTTGAGAGGAGAATTGAACATCATTGATGCTTCAAACTTGGAGTAGAAAACTCCATTGGATTCATGCAAGACATGAGCTTATGACTAATCCATGATATTTATCTTATGATGAAAATATTACATATCTTGGATATATTTGAGTCTTGTATGTTATCTAACCCATGTAGGAACTTGGTTGAATCAAATTCCATGAGATTGAAAGCCTCTCACATCTTGAGCAATCTATGCATCACCAAGCTTCTACAGTATGATGGTTGGAGCCAAGGAAGCACGGAATCTTTCAAATATCCTTTGAAAATCTCAATGATTGATCCTCATGTTTAAAATTCTCTTTTACACAAGTGCTATTCCTTGCAAGGACTAACCCATGTAGGAAGATGGACTCAAATTCCAAGTGGTGCTCCCAACTCTTGATGAGCAACATCAACCTTGAGCAACCCACACTAGTTCAACTACATGGCCAACACCACCAACCAAGGTATGTTATTCCATCTTAGAGAAGCTTTACTCCAAGTCATGAGCTAAAGCAACTCGACAAGATGTGAATACATCAAATGTTTAAACAAAAAATGGTAACCCCATTTTGAGCTTAAACGATGGGTATGACCTATGATCAAGTGACCTCACTTGACTCCTAAGTCAATATACTCTAACATAGGTGACTTTGTCACCGCTCAATTCTAGATGAAGTTCTCTTGTGTTTTCTTTTGCATTTGTCTCATGCATATTTGCTTTCCCTTTTCAAAAAAAAAACTTCATCTAGATTTCTTTCTTTTCCTTTTAGTTGCTCTACATTTTCTGCATCCAATTCATTGCACATCCTTCAGTAAATTCCTTGCAAATCCTTTTGAGATATTACTAGTCTAGAGAGCTGAGGTGCCAAGTGTTTTCTCTGTGATAAACTCGGTTTCACCGACTTGTTTCTTTCGGCCCAACCGGAAATTTTCGGTACAACCGAAGCATCCCACTCGGTGCCACCGATTTCACAACAGGAAAAATAGTTTGTCACTTATCCCGAGTTTTGTCTAATCCAGCTCCACTCAATGAATCTTGTCCTCTACAAGCATCACATTTTTTATCATTGCTTTGCACTATGTCTCAAGGACCAAACCCATTCGACAGATTCCAGAAAGACCTTCTTGGAAATTGATGTCAAAGGGGGAGAGAGAGATCACATCAAAGCTTATCATTTCTAGAAAGAGATCACTTTAGAGAAAGAGTATATCACATCACCTTCCTAAGGGGCAGAGAAATCCTCAAAGTGGAGAGAGAGATCTCCAGGGGGAGAGAATACTGAAAGTATTTCTCAAGGATCCCAGATGCTTGATGATCAAGAGGAGAGATACCACATGTCTTCTTGAGGGGAGAGACATGTTCATATAATCTTTTGTGCATATTTGCATTCAGCTCTGATTTTCTGTTCCCTATCTTCTCCCAATATCCCATGCTAGATTCAGGGGGAGCAAGACATCTAAGGGATAGAAATCTTTTGAATTCATTGCAAATCTTTACTCTTGGGGACATGTCTAATCAAATGTGGTACTTAGTACTCACCTTCTACATGTCATCCCAGTCTTGGTATCCTTGTGGTTTCTTCTGTTTGCTCTGGCTAGTAGGTGCATCTGTGTTATCTAACCTTATTTACACAGGTTCATTCCATCCTAAGCCAACTCAAGACTATGAGGTAAGTACATGCATCACAATCATGTGCATGAAGAATTCTTGCTGATGTAGATGCTGTTTGCAAGAAGAACACATGGGCATGAAGGTATTTTCCTTAACATTATTTGCTCTGATGCATATGGCCAAGATACATGTAACACATTGCCCTCTCTATCATTGTCATGCTCTCATATGCTTTTACATTCCATATTCACATGATTGCATACATGTAGGGGGACCCTATGGTTGTCACATGTCCTTCCAAAGCTTTACTCGCTACTCTTTATATCTTTATCTAAAGCTTTGATGTATGTTACCATCAATTACCAAAAAGGGGGAGATTGAAAGCACAAGTGCTCCCTAGGTGGTTTTGGTAATTAATGACAACATATCTTTTGTTGGACTAACACTCCTATCTAGTATGTTTCAGATAAGTTCAACAATGGAGTGGCATGGACTAAAGGATGTGGGAACTCCTTCAAGATGCTAAGGACAAAGGATTGGCTAAAGCTTCAAGCTCAAGACTCTTCATTTTACATTTTAGTGATCCAAGATCACATTGAGTCTATAGGAAAAGCCAATACTATCAAGGAGGGATGAGGTGTTTCTTAATGAGCCTCTTGCTTCATGTGCTTAGTGATATGCTCCAAAACCCTCAGCTACTTTCTCACATCCACAAATGACCTAAACCTAAAGCCAAAATCGGTCACACCGATCCTTCCTATCCGGCGCCACCGATTCCAAAAGTCATAGCCACTATCACAAACCCTAAGCAAATCGGTTCTACCGATAGGGATCTCGGTCTCACCGAGATGGGATTGTAATCTCTCTGTGTATGTCCATTACCAAAATCGGTCTCACCGAGTTTGTGCAATCGGTACTACCGAGATTACAATGCAAACTTTCTGGTTAGCCTATTACCAAAATCGGTCTCACCGAGTTTGGGTGATCGGTCTCACCGAGTTTGCCTGACCAACTCTCTGGTTAGCTAATTACCAAAATCGGTCTCACCGGATGTGTGTAATCGGCCTCGCCGAGATTACGTTATGCCCTAACCCTAACCGTATCGGTCTCACCGAGATGCAAGTCAGTCCCACCGAAAACCCTAACGGTCACTAGGTTTACTAAATCGGTCCGACCGAGTTTAACAATTCGGTCCCACCGAGTTTGGTAAATTGTGTGTAACGGTTAGATTTTGTGTGGAGGCTATATATACCCCTCCACCTCCTCTTCATTCATGGAGAGAGCCATCAGACTGAACCTACACTTCAAGCATCCTATTTCTGAGAGAGAACTACCTACTCATGTGTTGAGGCCAAGATATTCCATTCCTACCATATGAATCTTGATCTCTAGCCTTCCCAAGTTGCTTTCCACTCAGATCTTCTTTCCACCAGATCCAAAACCTATGAGAGAGAGAGTTGAGTGTTGGGGAGACTATCATTTGAAGCACAAGAGCAAGGAGTTCATCATCAACACACCATTTGTTACTTCTTGGAGAGTGGTGTCTCCTAGATTGGCTAGGTGTCACTTGGGAGCCTCCGACAAGATTGTGGAGTTGAACCAAGGAGTTTGTAAGGGCAAGGAGATCGCCTACTTCGTGAAGATCTACCGCTAGTGAGGCAAGTCCTTCGTGGGCGACGGCCATGGTGGGATAGACAAGGTTGCTTCTTCGTGGACCCTTCGTGGGTGGAGCCCTCCGTGGACTCGCGCAACCGTTACCCTTCGTGGGTTGAAGTCTCCATTAACGTGGAAGTAGGATAGCACCACCTATCCGAACCACGCCAAATACATCCGTGTCTCCAATTGCGTTTGCATTCTCCAGACCCTTCCCTTTAGTTTCTTGCAAGTTGCATGCTTTACTTTCCGCTGCTCATATACTCTTTGCATACTTGCTTGATATGTATCGTGAATGTTGAAATTGTGCCTAAACTCCACTTGAACTTGAAATAGACTAAAAACTGCAACTTTGGTACTTAGTGTCTAATCACCCCCCCCCCCCCTCTAGACACCTCTTCTCAAGATCCTACAGCGGGTCATCAACAATAACACCTTTTTGGAAGTGCATAGTGTCTTGCCTGTATGGGTGATCAAGACGAAGGAACTGCCGATGTTGGTCAAAGCATACATACTTGTGACCCTTAGCCAGCCAAATGAAAGTCACATCGTCGACACATCGGGCAAGGCCACTTCCCTTTACACACCAACCACAAAATATCGCACGTGCTTAGGTCATGTAGCGATGTGTGGTACCAGATATGCATATTGAAGTGCTTCTTTGAAAGCGGCATCGTATGTCCGGACCCGTTGTTCCAAGCAACAAGTAAGTTGTCCACCAATGGCTCCATATACACACTCATATGCTTCCCGGGATAGTTAGGACCTGGAATTATCAACGTCAGGAACATGTGATGTCATTGCATGCAAACGCTAGGGGGCAGATTCAGGGGGAAACATATACTGGCCAACAACTGTATATCGCAGCCATCAAACCATATGGATTGAACCCGTCGGTTGTTATCCCAACAGCTACACTCTTCCAGTCATCTGTTTTCTTATGAATTTCAACAAATTTCTTCCATGCTTCACCATCCCGTGGATGTTGCATCTTTTTTGTATTGTACATCTTCCCTTCGGCGGCCCATCTCATATATTGGGCAGTTTCCTCGGTCATATAAAGCCTCTGGATCCTTTCTGTGAATGAAAGATATCAAAGGATATTGACGGCAATTGTGAGCTGCCTCTTCTACCATCATCATCTATTACCTCAATATACCTAGAGGATTTGCACTTGACACAATAATTCGTATCTTTATGTTCATTTCTAAATAACATGCATCCGTTTGGGCAAGCATGTATTTGCTCATATGGCATCTTAAGTGAATCGAGGATTTTGTTCGACTCGTACATGTTCTTTGGCAATATATTTTCTTTAGGCAACAGGCTAGCAATAACTGACAATAACTCATTGAAGCAAATTATGCTCATGTTATGGTTTGCCTTCAGGGCCATTAGGCGTGCAATGCCATCTAGTTGAGTAACCTCTGTATGGGCGTGAAGGTGTTTTGTTCCGCAAACAAAGCTGCATGATACTCTTCAGGGCTTTCCGGCGGCTCCTCGGAGTTCGGGTCCTCCCGTGGATCCGCACGGCGGATGTCATCTAACAGGTTTTCAATCCGAGCATCATATTCGCCGGTGCGTTGTCGCACCACCTCCGCCCTGGACTTTTCTGTCTCACCGTGAAAGATCCACCGGTAATAGCCTGGCATAAACCCATATTTGCCTAAGTGTTTACTCATAGTAATCTTATCTCTTTTAGTCTGGTTATCACACTCCGTGCATGTGCACCAAATTCCACGAACTGGCATTTCTCCAGCAAATACTAATTCGAGGAAATCATTGGTCTTCGACCTCCACTCAGGGGTCATACCCTCCATGCTGGGATGTCCGGTGTACATCCACTCACGTTCTTCCATCCTCTGATATAAAGTGAAACACACACATAATTTTTAATGTAACAAGTGGTTCCATCAAGTTTTACGACATGCACCGAGCTATGTAATAGGTAAAGATAGGTCCTAATCCCACCCGAGAATGTGTAGGCTGGGTCCGCTTTCATGACGATCTCCGACCGAGACAAAATTTCGCAGCACCTCCCCGCTGTTCTCCAAATACACGTCTCAGCAATAAGCCAAGAGGATGTGTATCTAGAGAACAACAAGGAGACACTGTCGAAATTCTGTCTCGGATCGAAGTACATCATGAAAACGACCCGCCTACACATCCTCGGGTTGTCCATGGAAAATGTGGACAACTCGAAAGAGTTGAGGTTATAAATATGCAAAGACTTGCATATTTATAGATACAACCCTTCCGAACGGGAGACACCTAGGTTACGCGATTATTTAGGTGATCTGCAAATAATGAAAACCTACACATGAACGGGAAGACATTACCCTTGAAGCGTGCAACGGAATTCACTCTCTCTATTGTCAAAATAGATGCATGTCCTGCATGAAAGAATGAAGTCGTGTCAAACACACAAACATCAATAACACTCACTCACACACCCCCCACACACAAACACACTCACATATCCATACACACACATCACACACTCACTCACACATGCACACACACACACACACACATCAATGGCACCCCTCTCCCACACACACACTCACATACACCATTCATTATATATGCACATATATACACACCTAAATATAAAAAAACATTCATTATATATGCACACATACACCAACATCACTCACTAACACACACACACGCACACATACAAAGCACACACTCACACACATTATTCACTATGCATATATATACACCTTTTGTTGTAATGGAGAGGGGGGAAACCCCTTTTATTTCAAAAAAAACGGCCACAGTGGGGGCTCACCAACGGGGCAGGGGGCGGCGGGGGAGGTGGATGTCGGACGAGGTAGAGCTCAGTGGAGGGGATGCCGCGCCGGTGGTGCTCGGTGAAGCTTGGCCGAGATGGTGGCGGTGGGCCAGGCTCGGTGGAGGTGGCGGTGGGGGGCTCGTGGAGGTGGAGGGGTCGGGAGGCACTCCTGCATGGCGGCGGGCGCATGTGAGGGGGCGGGGCGAGAAACAGAGAGAGAAGAGAGGAGTGAGCTGCCATGAGGGGGAAATTTTGCATAAGTCCCCGCGGGAAACATTTCCGAGAGCCAACTTTTAACGACACTCGGTAAAAGTCTTAACCTAGATCTCGGGGGCTTTTCCGAGAGCCGCACCGACTGAATTTACCGAGGGTCTTCCAGCAGCACTCGGTAAAAGTCTTAACCTAGATCTCGGGGGCTTTTCCGAGAGCCGCACCAACAGAATTTACCGAGGGTCGTCGAGCAGCACTCGGCAATAGAGGCATTTTCCGAGGGTGACTCTCGGTAAAGCATCCTTCTTGTGCATTCTCCATAATATGTATTATACTTTTTTTGTTGTTTTCTTCCATGCTTGGCAAACAACCTTAGCACATCATAATTACCGTCTTGTGTTTTCTTTTTCAAATGATGGGCCTCGCCCGGTTCTAGAGACCGGCACCCCTCCGGTGGCCCCGACAGTCTAGGGCGTTGATCGGCACCGAGAGGGTGTAGTCCATGGTGAATAACTACTTCTCCGTGTTAGTGCATGTCATCACGAGATGATAGACCAAGTCTAGGCCAAAGCCACAGCAAGATCCCATCCGCGAGGGGGGCCACACCCCGGAGACGTGTGCCGCCTCTTCGGACATGCCACCACACCGTACGACATGTATGAGGGCCCGGTGCGGTGCTCCGGTGGCATTGCTACCCCCAGGGCCCCCCATCCCGCCTAACCATGTAGTGTTTGACCATGGGATCTAGCCCTTTGACTTTGCACGGACGGGCTTTGACCAGTGGAACTCTCCACCCGGTTGTGTTAGGTCAGCCCATCGGAACACTTTGGAGCAACATCCGTGCCAAAGCCACAGCAAGACCCCATCCGTAGACCCGACAAGCGTCCGCTTTCTCCAGTGTGCCGGGCGGCGCCGTGCGTGAGGGGGGCACACCCCAGAGACACGTGCCGGGCGTTTGCAACCGCCACAACACTTCCAGACTTGTGAGAGGCTGCCTATGCAAGATTTGGCGGCATGTGCTAGCCCCCGGAGGCCGCCGGCCAGAGTCGTAGGCACGCGAAGAGCAATCCACGGAGAGGGAAGTTTAAGAGATACTTCTCCATCACCAAAATTTATGAAAAATTACCATCAGTCCTATAGCACATGTGCCCATGTCGTGTAAAAAACTCATGATTTTATCGCGCTCCGAGTATTTAATAATATTCACACCGCATCATTACCGCAGAACGTCTACTACTGTGTCATCGCCGCCGTCCGTGAAGGGGCCACATCCGGAGACGCGTGCCGCCTCTTCAGACATGCCACCACACCGTACGGCATATATGAGGGCCCGGTGCGATGCTCCGGTAGCATTGCAACCCCCGAGGGCCCCCGTCCCGCCTAACCATGTAGCGTTTGACCACGAGATCTAGCCCTTTGACTTTGCACGGACGGGCTTTGACCAGTGGAACTCTCCACCCGGTTGTGTTAGGTCAGCCCATCGGAACACTTTGGAGCAACATCCGGGCCAAAGCCACAGCAAGACCCCATCCGTGTAGACCCGACGCGTCTGCTTCTCCAGTGCCGGCGCAACGGCCGCCGTGAGGGGGACACACCCCGGAGACGCGGGCCGGGCATTTGTAACCGCCACAACACTTCCAGACTTGTGAGAGGCCGCCTACGCAAGATTTGGCGGCATGTGCTAGTTTCGAGGTCAGCCGCCACAGTCGTAGACACGCGAAGAGCAATCCGCGGAGAGGGAAGTTTATGAGATACTTCTCCATCACCAAAAATTATGAAAAATTACCATCAGTCCTATAGCACATGTGCCCACGTCGTGTAAAAAACTCATGATTTTATCACGCTCCGAGTATTTAATAATATTCATGCCGCATCGTTACCGCAGAACGTCTACTACTGTGTCATCGTCGTCCGTGAGGGGGGCCACACCCCGGAGACGCGTGCCACCCCTTTGGACATGCCACCACACCGTACAGCATGTATGAGGGCCCGGTGCGGTGCTCCGGTGGCATTGCTACCCCCTAGGGCCCCCGTCCGCGCCTAACCATGTAGCATTTGACCACGGGATCTAGCCCTTTGACTTTGCACGGACGGGCTTTTACCACTGGAACTCTCCACCCGGTTGTGTTAGGTCAGCCCATCGGAACACTTTGGAGCAACATCCGGGCCAAAGCCACAGCAAGACCCCATCCGTGTAGACCCGACGCGTCTGCTTCTCCAGGTGCCGTGGCGGCGCCGTCTGTGAGGGGGCACACCTCAAGACGCGGGCGGGCATTTGCAACCGCCACAACACTTCCAGACTTGTGAGAGGCCGCCACGCAAGATTTGGCGGCATGTGCTAGTTTTGAGGCCGCCGGCCAGAGTCGTAGGCACGCGAAGAGCAATCTGCGGAGAGGGAAGTTTATGAGATACTTCTCAATCACCAAAAATTATGAAAAATTACCATCAGTCCTATAGCACATGTGTCCACGTCGTGTAAAAAACTCATGATTTTATCGCGCTCTGAGTATTTAATAATATTCACGCCACATCGTTACCGCAAAACGTCTACTACTATGGCATCGCCGTCCGTGAGGGGGGCCACACCCCGGAGACGCGTGCCGCCTCGTCGGACATGCCACCACACCTTACGGCATGTATGAGGGCCCGGTGCGGTGCTCCGGTGGCATAGCTACCCCCTCCCCACGGCCCCCGTCCCGCCTAACCATGTAGCGTTTGACCACGGGATCTAGCCCTTTGACTTTGCACAGACGGGCTTTGACCAGTGGAACTCTCCACCCGGTTTTGTTAGGTCAGCCCATTGGAACACTTTGGAGCAACATCCGGGCCAAAGCCACGGCAAGAGCCCATCTGTGTAGACCCGACGTGTCCGTTTCCCCCCTCCAGGTGCCGGCGGCGGCGCCGTCCGTGAGGGGGGCATCACCAAAATTTATGAAAAATTACCATCAGTCCTATAGCACATGTGCCCACGTCGTGTAAAAAACTCATGATTTTATCGCTCTTTGAGTATTTAATAATATTCACGCCGCATCGTTACCACAGAACGTCTACTACTGTGTCATCGCCGTCCGTGAGGGGGGCCACACCCCGGAGACGCGTGCCGCCTCTTCGGACATGCCACCACACCGTACGTCATGTATGAGGGCCCGGTGCGGTGCTCCGGTGGCATTGCTACCCCCCACGGTCAACAACTGCTTTCTTCTCATGTTTTTTACTTTATACTCTTTAAAGTTGAGTTTTGAAAAAAATCATGAAAAGTCATGGAATTTATAAACTTTGGTCGTAAAAGCATAGTTAATATGAGATACAAAAAAGATAGTGCAAAACAAAACAAAGGCAAAAAAATATTAGAGCAGAACTTACCGAGGGTCGGCTATCAGCCCTCGGGAATGTCTACTTTTTCTGAGGGTGACTCTCGGTAAAGCATCTAACCTAGATCTAGGGGACGTATGTTCCGGGAGCTGCTCTCGGTAAATCATCTAACCTAGATCTAGAGTCGATTTATTTTTCGAGGGCAGCACCGACAGGCACTCGGCAAATGTGACGTCGACTACTTAAGCATATTTCCCCCCTGTTGTTTCTTCTCTCAGCTCCCCACCGACCGGCGCCCCTCCTCCTCTGCTCCCCACCGACCGCCGCCCCTCCACCGACCGGTGCCCCCTCCACCGCCGCCCGCCACACCACACCGAGCTCCTCCCTCCGGTGAGCCCCCCTCCTCCTCTCCATGTGTGTATAGATAGATGGATTGATAGATGGATGCATATATAGATGGATGGATTGATAGATGGATGCATAGATAGATGGATGGATTGATAGATGGATGCATAGATAGATGGATGGATTGATAGATGGGTGCATAGATAGATGGATGGATTGATAGATGGATGGATGCCATGTAGATACATTTTTTTTCAAAAGAAAATATGTACATAATTGTTGATAATGTTGTATGCATGGATGCTATGTGCGGATGTGACCGATGAGATACGTGAGAGAGTTTCGATGAGAGTTGTGCTTGGAGGAAGAAAAATCAACTTTTCAGCGATGACGGTTGATTTGTGTGAGCTCCTCATATTATATCTTGATAACGCGCGAGGGGCTCACCCAGCTCAACCATCATCAAAAGTTGAAATACCCGTGAGAGAGTGTCCACCATATATACCACCACCAGCGAGAGTGTCCACCGTATATACGTGAGAGAGTGTTGATGAGAGTTGTTCTTGGAGGAAGAAAAATCAACTTTTGAGCGATGACGATTGATCTGTGTGAGCTCCTCATGTTATATCTTGATGACGCACGAGGGGCTCACCCAGCTCAACCATCAACGAAAGTTGAAATACCCGTGAGAGTGTCCACCATATATACCACCACCAGCGAGAGTGTCCACCGTATATACATGAGAGAGTGTCGTTGAGAGTTGTTCTTGGAGTAAGAAAATCGACTTTTGATGATGGCGGTCGATCTATGTGAGCTCTTCATGTTATATCTTTCATGTTTGATTCTTATGTTATTTTCCATTGTGTGATGAAAGGTTTTAGCATCAATCGATTTTTTTGGCTATGGCCTCCTCCGCGACGAAGCTTCTATTAGGGTCGACTCCACGGACACGAAGAAGAGCTCCGAGGACCGCTTGGAGGAACTCCTTGAGAAGAACCTACAGCTGATCCTAATGAAGTTTTTTGTGGATCTGGCCAAGAAGAATCCCCCAGCTAAGGAGGGCAAGGCTCCATCATGCAAGGAGCCATTGAGTCCACCGACCATCATTCCCGACGATGCTTGGTCCTCCACTATGGGGATGCCCCCACGTACTCTGACTCGACGATCACTGGTTTCACCGACTACACCCCGGAGTAGTCACCTAGATAGTTTGACGTTGATTTAGTGGTATAGTTATGTACCTGCTGATATGGACTTGGATGGCCACTTGCGATGCTTTTGATTGTATGAGTGATGAATGCTTATGTTGATTATGTATGATGTGCCTTATTTCTTTTTCTTTTGTAGATGAAGTGGTATGTGGTGTACAAAGGACGATGTCCAGGAGTCTACAGTTCATGGTCGGAATGCATTGAACAAATACTTCATTATGAAGGCAACTCCTTCACCTCATTCAACAACAGAGAAACGACAGAGTATCATTACAATCAGTATTTGCTTAAGAAAAAGAGAAAAACAGAATTACGCAATGGTGTAAGCCAGACACGGCTTAGCTGGTTCAGTGGGTTGAAGAACTTCATAATTCTCTTTCAGTTTGTCATAATTGTGGTGTTGCTTTTTATCATATGGTGCATGCATGCAGACCACTTTGTTGTTTAATTAGTAAGTAGGCACTTGTACTAAAGAGCTACTTTGTGATTTGAAATGAAACTTGTGTGAACTATTTATGGATTAATGCTTTTATGTGAGTTTGTTGTTAACCCGTGTGACTTGAAATGCAAGTTTGAGTATTGTATAAATGTTTTTGCTGCACCAACTCGAGCAAAAAATAGTATGAACAGAATTGGGAACTAAATTTTACCGAGGGCGGCACTCGGCAAAGAGGCATGCGCTGGGAGTTGAAGGCACTTGGCCATTGCAGTTGTGCCGAGAGGACTCTCGGTAGAGCAGTGGTTACCGAGCGTCGACTCTCGGCTCTCGGCAATGGCTACCTTTTCCAAGAGTACCTCTCGGTAATGATAAGGGCACCATCAAAGTTTAGTCCCACCTCGCCTAGAGACAATCAACAAAACCTATTTAAATAGTGGCATAGTCCACATGCAGTAAGCTTCAGTATCCATTACACTCTTGTTAAGGAAATGGACTGTCACTTTGAATGTTCACCTGCCTCGAGTAGAGAACATTCAAAGTGATAGGCCTTCTTCTTAATGGTGGACGCCGGTGTTTTTTTTATTAATGGTGTCAGAACGTGTCCGTTTTGTGCAGGAAGTGCTGGTCATGTTGCTCCGGTGGCCCCTGCGGTCTAGGGCGTTGTTCGGCACCTAGAGGGGGTAGGCCACGGGGAATAACTGCTTCTTCGTGTTAGTGCATGTCATCGCGAGATGACAGGCCAAGTCTAGGCCCGTTTTGGTTTGTGAGGCACGTGCCACGTCAAGGAAGTGCGTTGCTTATTCAAATAGCACCGAGAGATTAGCAAGCACCTCAGGGTTGTGAGAAATCCACCCCCACCACCCCTGCATGCCTATGCATGGGCCACGCGCATATAGGGCGCGCATGTAGGGGTGCCCTCCCCCCCTCGGGCGGTCTCCATATCGAGCACCCATCCGGTGGCAACGGCGGTCTAGGGCGTTGTTCGGCACCTAGAGGGGGTAGGCCACGGGGAATAACTGCTTCTTCGTGTTAGTGCATGTCATCGCGAGATGACAGACCAGAAGTCTAGGCTCGCTCACACGGATCGCCCACGTAAGACTCGCCTCGGGGACGAACGCAACCGGTCCTCGACGTTCCCGCCCGTGTGTGTGGTTTGTGAGGCACGTGCCACGTCAAGGACGTGCGTTGCTTATTCAAATAGCACACCACCCCTGCATGCATATGCTTGGGCCACGCGCATGTAGGGGTGCCCTCCCCCCCTCGGGCGGTCTCAATATCGAGCACCCATCCGGTGGCCCCGGTGGTCTAGGGCGTTGTTCGGCACCTAGAGGGGGTAGGCCATGGAGAATAATTGCTTCTTCGTGTTAGTGCATGTCATCGCGAGATGACAGGCCAAGTCTAGGCATGTTACGTCACGGATCGCCCAATCAAGACTCGCCTCGGGATTTAACGCAGCCGGTCCTCGACGTTCCCGCCCGTGTGTGTGGTTTGTGAGGCACGTGCCACGTCAAGGACGTGTGTTGCTTATTCAAATAGCACACCACCCCTGCATGCATATGCATGGGCCACGCGCATGTAGGGGTGCCCTCCCCCCCCTCGTCGGGCGATCTCCATATCGAGCACCCATCTGGTGGCCCCGGCGGTCTAGGGCGTTATTCGGCACCGAGAGGGTGTAGTCCACGGTGAATAACTGCTTCTCCGTCTTAGTGCATGTCATCGCGGGTTGACATACCAAGTCTAGGCTCGTTCTGTCACGGGATCACCCATCGAAGATTCTGTCTCGGGGACGGACACAGCCGGTCCTCGACGTTCCCGCCCGTGTGTGTGGTTTGTGAGGCACGTGTCATGTCAAGGACGTGCGTTGCTTATTCAAATAGCACACCACCCGTGCATGCATATGCATGGGCCACACGCATGTAGGGTGCCCTCCCCCCCCCCCTCGGGAGGTCTTTATATCGAGCACCAACCGGTGGCCCCGGCAGTCTAGGGCATTATTCGGCACCGAGAGGGTGTAGTCCATGGTGAATAACTGCTTCTCCGTGTTAGTGCATGTCATCGCGAGATGACAAACCAAGTCTAGGCCTATTCTTCGAGATAGTCTATGGGTGTCGAGAGGGAATGTTTCCGGTTTGTGCAAGAACTGCGGGTCCTATTGCTCCGTTGGCCTCGAAACTTCTTGTGCTCTCAAAGAAGGCCATCGCATGTATATGCATGGGATATCCGGTGGTCCCGACGGTCTAGGAAGTTGACCAGCACCGAGAGAGGGGGTAGGCCACGGTCAACAACTGCTTCTTCTCATGTTTATTACGCTACACTCTTTAAAGTTCTCTCTCGGTGCCGGTCTAGAAAGTGGACCCGCACCGAGAGAGGGGGTAGGCCACGGTCAACAACTGTTCTTCTCATGTTTATTACTTTACACTCTTTAAAGTTGAGTTTTGAAATAATTCATCAAAAGTCATGGAATTTATAAACTTTGGTCGTAAAAGCATATGAAATATGAGATACAAAAAAGATAGTGCAAAACAAAGACAAAAAGAGAAGGGAAAAAAATTAGAGTAGTGGTTAGCGAGGGCCGGCTCTTGGCTCTCGGTAATTGCTACCTTTTCCGAGAGTAGCTCTCGGTAATGATAAGGGCACCATTAAAGTTTAGTCCCACCTCGCCTAGAGACAAGCAACAAAACCTATTTAAATAGTGGGATAGTCCAGATGCAGTAAGCTTCGGTATCCATTACACTCTTGCTAAGGAGATGGACTATCACTTTGAATGTTCACCTGTCTCGAGCAGAGAACATTCAAAGTGATAGGCCTTCTTCTTAATGGTGGATGCTGGTGTTCTTTTTTATTAATGGTGTCGGAACGTGTACGTTTTGTGCAGGAAATGCTGGTCATGTTGCTCCGGTGGCACCGGCGGTCTAGGGCGTTGGTCGGCACCTAGAGGGGGTAGGCCATGGGGAATAACTGCTTCTTCGTGTTAGTGCATGTCATCGCGAGATGACAGGCCAAGTCTAGGCCCGTTGTGGTTGGTGAGGCACGTGCCACGTCAAGGACATGCGTTGCTTATTCAAATAACACACCACCCCTGCATGCATATGCATGGGCCACGCGCATGTAGGGATGCCCTGCCCCCCCCCCTCGGGCGGTCTCCATATCGAGCACCCATCCGGTGGCCTCGGCGGTCTAGGGCATTGTTTGGCACCTAGAAAGGGTAGGCCACGGGGAATAACTGCTTCTTCAGGTTAGTGCATGTCATCGAGAGATGACAAACCAAGTCTAGTCCCGTTCTGTCACACGGGATCGCCCACCGAAGACTCTGTCTCGGGGACGAACGCAGCCGATCCTCGACGTTCCCGCCCGTGTGTGTGGTTTGTGAGGCACGTACACGCTGGGCGACGTCGTTGCTTATTCAAATAGCAAACCACCCCAGCATGCATATGCATGGGCCACGCGCATGTAGGCGTGCCCTCGCCCCCTCGTCGGGTGGTCTCCACATCGAGCACCCATCCGGTGGCCCCGGCGGTCTAGGGCGTTATTCGGCACCGAGAGGGTGTAGTCCATGGTGAATAACTGCTTCTCCGTGTTAGTGCATGTCATCGCGAGTTGACAGACCAAGTCTAGGCTCGCTCACACGGGATCACCCACCAAAGATTCTGTCTCGGGGACGGACGCAGCCGGTCCTCGACGTTCCCGCCCGTGTGTGTGGTTTGTGAGGCACGTTTCACGTCAAGGACGTGCGTTGCTTATTCAAATAGCGCACCACCCCTGCATGCATATGCATGGGCCACACGCATGTAGGGGTGCCCTCCCCCCCCCCTCAGGAGGTCTCTATATCGAGCACCCATCCGGTGGCCCCGGCGGTTTAGGCCCTTATTCGGCACCGAGAGGGTGTAGTCGACGGTGAATAACTGCTTCTCCGTGTTAGTGCATGTCATCACGAGATGACAGACCAAGTCTAGGCCCGTTCTTCGAGATAGTCTATGGGTATCGAGAGGGAATGTGTCCGGTTTGTGCAAGAAGTGCGGGTCCTGTTGCTCCGTTGGCCTCGAAACTTCTTGTGCTCTCATAGAAGTCCATCGCATGTATATGCATGGGCTATGCATGGGCTATCCGGTGACCCCGACGGTCTAGGAAGTTGACCGGCACCGAGAGAGGGGGTAGGCCACGGTCAACAAATGTTTCTTCTCATGTTTATTACGTTACACTCTTTAAAGTTCTCTCTCGGTGCCGGTCTAGAAAGTTGACCGGCACCAAGAGTGGGGGTAGGCCACGGTCAACAACTTTTCTTCTCATGTTTATTACTTTACACTCTTTAAAGTTGAGTTTTGAAATAATTAATCAAAAGTCATGGAATTTATAAACTTTGGTCGTAAAAGCATATGAAATATGAGATACAAAAAAGATAGTGCAAAACAAAGACAAAAAGAGAAGGGGAAAAATTAGAGCAGTGTTTACCGAGGGCCGACTCTTGGCTCTCGGTAATGGCTACCTTTTCCGAGAGTAGCTCTCGGTAATGATAAGGGCACCATCAAAGTTTAGTCCCACCTCGCCTAGAGACAAGTAACAAAACCTATTTAAATAGTGGGATAGTCCAGATGCAGTAAGCTTCGGTATCCATTACACTCTTGTTAAGGAGATGGACTATCACTTTGAATGTTCACCTCTCTCGAGCAGAGAACATTCAAAGTGATAGGACTTCTTCTTAATGGTGGATGCCGGTGTTTTTTTTATTAATGGTGTCGGAACGTGTCCGTTTTGTGCAGGAAGCGCTGGTCATGTTGCTCCGGTCGCCCCGGCGGTCTAGGGCGTTGTTCGGCACCTAGAGGGGGTAGGCCACGGGGAATAACTGCTTCTTCGTGTTAGTGCATGTCATCGCGAGATGACAGGCCAAGTCTAGGCCCGTTTTGGTTTGTGAGGCACGTGCCACATCAAGGACGTGCGTTGCTTATTCAAATAGCACACCACCCCTGCATGCATATGCATGGGCCACGCGCATGTAGGGGTGCCCTCCCCCCCCCCCTCGGGCGGTCTCCATATCGAGCACCCATCCGGTGGCCCCGGCGGTCTAGGGCGTTGTTCGGCACCTAGAGGGGGTAGGCCACGGGGAATAACTGCTTCTTCATGTTAGTGCATGTCATCGCGAGATGACAGACCAAGTCTAGGCACGTTTTGTCACGGGATCGCCCACCGAAGACTCTATCTCGGGGACGAACGCAGGCGGTCCTCGACGTTCCCGCCCGTGTGTGTGGTTTGTGAGGCACGTGCCACGTCAAGGACGTGCGTTGCTTATTCAAATAGCACACCACCCCTGCATGCATATGCATGGGCCACACGCATGTAGGGGTGCCCTCCCCCCCTCGTCGGACGGCGTCCATATCGAGCACCCATCCGGTGGCCCCGGCGGTCTAGGGCGTTATTCGGCACCGAGAGGGTGTAGTCCACAGTGAATAACTGCTTCTCTGTGTTAGTGCATGTCATCGCGAGTTGACAGACCAAGTCTAGGCCCGTTCTGTCACGGGATCACCCACCGAAGATTCTGTCTCGGGGACGGACGCAGCCGGTCCTCGACGTTCCCGCCCGTGTGTGTGGTTTGTGAGGCATGTGTTACGTCAAGGACGTGCGTTGCTTATTCAAATAGCACACCACCCCTGCATGCATATGCATGGGCCACACGCATGTAGGGATGCCCTCCCCCCCCCTCGGGAGGTCTCTATATCGAGCACCCATCCGGTGGCCCCGGCGGTCTAGGGCATTATTCGGCACCGTGAGGGTGTAGTCCATGGTGAATAACTGCTTCTCCATGTTAGTTCATGTCACCGCGAGATGACAGACCAAGTCTAGGCCCATTCTTCGAGATAGTCTATGGGTATTGTCGTGGTTTTGTCACGGCAGATGTCCTCATGAAAGGACTTAGTCGTGGAGCCATCGCTACGGGTTAGCTTGAAGGGGTTAAAGTGGACACAAGGACGCAAGAGAGTTTATACTAGTTCGGCCCCTTCGATGAAGGTAAAAGCCTACGTCTAGTTGTGATGGAATTGATGGGGTTTCGATGACTAGGGAGCAAACAAGCTTCGCCCAAGTCTCGAGTTGTTTTTTCTGTCCTTTGAACCGCCGCCGGGTCGTCCCCAAGTCGTGGCGCCCGTCGGTTTACAGAGTCCCGATGCGGGTTCATAGACGTATCCGGCTCGGCCTCCACTAATCCTAACTTACAATACAAGTTACATACCGACGCCGGTTTACGGCTACCGGCTTGGAACCGACTATGGGCGTTGAGAAACTTCATGTCAATCCTTAGCAAAAAGCTTCATCTTCAGCACCTTTGTATAGTTTGGTGAACCGCCATGATGTCATCTTCTCTGGTCGTCGTAAACCGGCGCGACGTCACCTGTCATAAAAGCCATCCACGATACCTTTTTTGTTTAATAGATCTGCGATAATCGAGGCGACAACTCCGTTTCCAAACTCACGGCCCCTTGATTTTCGCGCCTGACACATGTCCCTTGCTTTATAAATAAGACCGAAGGGTCATTTCTGTTTCCCCTTCGTGCCCTTCTGCTTCGTCTTCCTTGCGTCCCCAGCCTTGAGCTCCGCCGCCGCCGACTTCTGCACCAACCTTGGCCGCTTCATCACACTGATTATACCAGAGCTTCGTGTCGATCTTCCATTTCTGCCTCAGCTCTGGTAAGTGTTCTATCTTTTATCATAGATCTTTTCTAGGGTTTCCATGTTCTTCTGTTGCTCATCGCTTGCTTCTTGTTCATATGATAAATCTTGGACAAGTCTGTAAATCTTTGTTCTGCGTAGCGGTAGTTTTTATCATCCGTCGTCACTTGCGCATCTCAAAGCCATAGATCTCCCGTATCCTTGCTCATTGATTCAGTATTGCTCCCTTTTGGACCTTGAGTATTTATCTCTTTTCTGAACATGCTCCAGATCCAAAACTGTGATGTAATTTTGTGAAACTTGTTTTCGCACACCTACTCGTTTGCAATATTGACTCTTCAATGTTTCAGAACTTTGTAGAAAAATTGACAACTCGGTATATACCATTAGTCCCCTTGTTGAACCGCCAGGATTCCTTAGCTAAGTATTGCCACTTTGCAGAACTCCGGTTTGTAAGTAACTGCTTCCGGTTTAGCAATAAATGCATCAATGTATATCCTTCCAACATACTCTTGAACCGGTATTACTGCTTTTTAGATTGCACCATGGCTAAGCAACTGTACGAGTGCAACTGGGTCCCTTCTCGAGTGACCGAGACTCAAATGAATAACCTAGTCCAAACCGGCGCTTTAGGCAAAAAAGATGTCGTTCACTGGAGGGTCCCTGGCCCGGAATGTCCTCCAGAACACAAAGATGGAGAGGTTGTTGTTTTTGCTGACCATCTAGCCCGGGGCTTCAGCCGCCCAGTTCAAAGTTTTATCGGGATGTCTTGGCCAACTTCCAATCAAGGCCCACAAGATATTGGCCCCAACTCCATAACCAACATCTATCACTTTCAAGTGCTCTGTGAGGTGTTCTTTCAAGAGGATCCCACAGTTGAATTATTCAGAGATTGCTTCCATCTGAACCGCCGCACCGAATTTACTGACGGTCCCAATACCGAGTTAGGTGGTATGGCGATTCAAAATAGGAAAGAGGTCACTTACCCTCACGCCAAACTGCACAGCCATCTCAAAGAGTGGAATCAAACATGGTTTTACTGCAAAGATACCTCTCCTGATGGAGAAAATCCCTTGCCGGGTTACCGTCCGGAGCGGCTAAGCAACACACATCCCTTCCCTCGTAGATCGATCATAAGGAGAGAAGCAAATATGCTTCTCAATTATCCAAGCTCGTGGCCTTCATGGCTAACGGGTTGACATGAGTTGACCTTGCTCGCTGCCGGATATCTTGGAGTATATTGCCCTTAAGCTCAAGGCCCGGTTTGATGTGCAAATACACAGAGATGTAAAAGACCCTCTACGGCATATTGAGATCCAAATGATAGATGACGGTTATCGAGGCTGTTAAGAAGATATTAAATGAACCGGAAGTCGCTTGCGCTCAAACCGCCCTGCCTCCTTTTCTGCCTTTAACAACCCGCCATCCATATTACTCATATCTTATGCTTTCATGAAATCTGACTATGTTTAAGCACCCTTTGTTGACATTAACATCTTTCAAACAGGGTGATGATCCATTTTGGAGCAAGAAGCCTCCACAAGAGAAACCGGAGAAAACAACCCGGCCCAAAACCAGATTTGTGAAGAAATCGGCCAATAGGAAGAGAACCACTGCATCCTCCGATCCACCAGCTGACGATGATGTGGGTAACCTGGACCTTGAGGTAGAGCTTGACTCACTTGGTTTATTTTTCACACGCCTTATTAATAATGATTATTGCCAGGACGACACTGAAGTCAGTCACGTTGATGTTGTAGAGGTAATCACTCTTTCTCCCGATTCAAACCCTTTGCCTTCACTAAAAATCCGTCGGGCAAACCAGAAAGTTAAATTTTCTCATCCTATTGCTTATTTGGACCCAAACTTTCTTATGAAGACACAACAGCATGAAGCTCGCCGCACAACCCGGCACAACGGCCAGGTAGTTACCTCCGCCGGTTTACCGAACAGTCCGGTTCGGAAACGCCGTTCAGAGGTCTCTAACTGTTTCGTCAATGCTTATCCTAAAGCTAGTTGTTTTCGTCAACCTCTTAATCCATCTGACTCCGATTATCAGGGCACTTCTCATTCTTCTTCCAGCGAGTCCTCAGCCACCCAGCTCCCACCACTTAAAACGGTGCTTGGGTGAGCCATATTCCTTATAATGTTGTTTGATATATCACTTTCAATATTCACTGGACTGATCCGTATTTTTCCTTTCGTGGCCAAGCCTAGGCCAAGCAAGAAAGCTCGTGCGGACAAAGCGGCGTAAGAAAAGCGACACTCTGAACCGGACAAAATACCAGATCCCGAAGAACACATCCACGATGATGTGCTGAATGACCCACCATCGCAAGATCATGATGTTACTGCTGAAGAGGCACATGTTGATGCCACAGGCCCTTTTAATCAGCCCACAAGTCCTGTCCAGACTGACAAAACAACGAGCCCATCAAAGCATACTGATAAACCGGCGACCCCAGTGCGGACCGGTGAAGCCAAAGATGATGATGTTGTTATTACTGGCGTTGGTCGTTCCGAGCCAGGCAATCCTGTCGCTTTATCTAAGCACACTGCCAAAGATGAATTTGCTGCATTTGGCAAAGGCAAATGGAATGCCGATTTGGCCACGTATGCCGCTCTGAACACCCAAGATCTTCATTCCGGCTATCTGAATCGGCTATATACCAGCCGTGATTATGAAGCCAGTCTGGTAAATATGATAAAGGACAAATATGAGGTAAATTCCATCTGACTCTCTGCTTGTATATTTTAACCTGTCAACTCCAATAGCCCCCAAGTGACGGTTTTAAGATATCAACTTAAACCGGGACTTTCCAATGTGAACTTGAATGCAGCCGTTTCAACTTAATGTAGTGAAACCGGGCCTTTATATAGTAAGAATTCCCGTGTCACTGAAGGATAGAGCAAATAGGCATTAGCCCCCAAGTGCCAAGTTGAATACTTGTATTGAGCTTGGGACTTATATAGAAATTGTATGATGAAAAGCAAATATGCATTAGCCCCCAAGTACCAAGGGCATAACTTGTTATGTGGTTGGTACTTCAACTCTGCACCGGAATCTTTATCAAATGATTATCTGTATGTAGGCTGATCTGAGCAAGAGAGAAAGTCAAATCGCTGATCTGCAAGAAAATCTAAAGTCCCAGCAAGCTGAAGCCTCTAATGCAAAAAATGAATTAACCAGCGCTTTAAGCGTCATGGAAAAGCTTAAAGAGGGTTTCAACAAGGAGCGGGCGGATTGGGCCACTGAAAAAGCCGCTTTAACTCAACGAGCAGAAAAGGCCGAGGCTGCACTCAAACCGGTGGTGGATGAATTGACCAGTGTAAAACGGCAAGTGCATGCCATGACTGCTGCTGTCTTTGGTAAGCCTTCTTTATTTCTAAAGTAATGAGGCCTTCTCATGTAACTTCCGGTTTACTAACCCTTTGAATGATACAGGGACACATATTGGTCACTTGGGATCAGATGTGCGGAAGAAATTGAAAGCCGCCTATACATTGATAGAACAACTGTACACTGGTGCGCAACGGATCATCTGTACTGCTTCTCACCACAACCCAGCACCCACCTTGATCCAGGACACTATTAAAAGGTTGTCGATGCTTCCTGCCCGGGTTGAAGAGTTAAAGAAATCAGCTGCTAGAACCGGTGCTATAAACGCCTTAATCCGGGCAAAAGCATGGGTGCCGGATTTTGATCCTGTTGAAGCGCCCAGGCTTCCCACGCTTGAAGGAAGACGAGACAGAGTTCAGCGAAGAGGATCTCTGAGCTATAAACCGGGAAGTGCGCCCTCTGGCTTGTCAATTGGTTGAAGAGGCAGATTTGTCTCACTATCAAGCTCAATATGATGGTCAAAACAAACGAGTGGATGCACCAGTTCCTGAAGCGGAGAACCTTATACCTCCAATCCGTAAGCAGACTTACGCTCCTGACATTGAACCGTCATTGCTGATCAATGATGAAGCTGTCTTTCAAGCATTAACGGGAATCGACTGGACAACTGTTGATTTCCAGCTGCTGGGTAGGGAAGCAGAGGTTGAAGCGGCGCAAGATGATCTGCAACCTTCAGGCCAAGCTGGTGACCAAGCATGAACCGGAAGCCGGTTTAAATTACTGCTCCTTTATGTTACGCAGAAAACAATTATCTTATCTGGGCACTGTGTTGCCATGTAATAGGCTAGCTGCCACACTTGGTTTTGATATGCCTTCGTGCATACTTATTGCAACTTATGCTTCCGTTGAATCATCAATCTTAAACGCTGTTCCGCAGCCAAAAGCTTAAAACGCCGCCATGGTTGTATCACCAGGCGGGACATAATATCCAATATAATATATTAGATTTAAACAAATGATCAAATACGGAGATATATAATACCTGCCATCGTAGGGCATGAAGTTGGCTGGGCCAATCTTGAAGCGGAATTTTAATAAACCCACTCTGCCGAGGAGAAAACAGCTCCTGTGTATATGAGGTTGGTTTACTAAGTAACTGCTCCGGTTACGTAAGAACACCGTGTGACTCAATAATAAGATGTTAACAAAAAATCAAACCGGGCAAAGAGTCTCCGGATTAAGAGTAGACCGTGTTCCGTCAACTGACAGTCGAACCGGTTTAATAATTGTCGGTTTAAAAACACAACAAAAGAAATATGCAAAAAGAGAAACGAATTTCAAGCAAAGACAAAGATAGAATCATTTGCAAAAAGGGGCTGTTGAGCCGATCAAGTGGCAATACCGTGGTCGGACACGACCAAGCCCCCGATAGGCGTAGCTATGGTTCGCGTCAGCCAGGTCCCCAAATGATGCAGTGGCATTACGCCGATCAAGAGGTGTAGCGATGGTTCGGGTTCGACCAAAGCCCCCAAGTGATTCTGTGGCCTTAGGCCAATCAAGAGGCGTGACTGGTTCAGACGTGACCAAGTTCCCAAGTGATTTTGTGGCTTTCGCCTATCAAAAGGTGTTCATTGGTTCAGACACGACAAAGCCCCCAAGTGATATGATATAAAGCTTTTTGAAAAAGCTAAATCAAGGGGTAAACCGGAGGCCACTTTAAGACAAAAACTCCGTGTAACCACACATGATTTAAAAATAACAGAGACCCCGCTTTAGCTAAGGCTCCGGTTTATTGTATTGATCATAATATATACATTGTCATAATATGTACATAAGTAGAGCTTATGGCTCAAGTATAGTAAGGCTGAAGATGAGCTATGTTCCACGGCCTGCTGGTCTCCTCCTCCGATGTACGTGCGTCTTTATGCTCTCGGATATCGATCAGATAGTATGACCCATTGTGCAGATTCTTGCTGACCACGAAAGGTCCCTCCCAAGGTGGGGATAGCTTGTGCATATCAGTCTGGTCTTGGATGAGCCGAAGCACCAAATCTCCTTCTTGAAAGGTTCTGGTTCTAACTCGGCGACTGTGATAGCGACGAAGATCCTGCTGGTAAATCGCCGAACGGGCAGCTGCGATGTCACGCTCCTCGTCCAACAGGTCCAAAGCATCTTGCCGTGCTACTTCGTTGTCTGCTTCAACATAAGCTGCTACACGAGGTGAATCATGACGGATGTCACTGGGGAGAACCGCCTCCGCTCCGTAGACCATGAAGAACGGTGTGTATCCTGTCGATCTGTTGGGTGTAGTATTGATGCTCCATAATACATATGGTAACTCCTCAACCCAACAACCCGGCGTCACGCAAAGGAACCACAAGCTGGGGTTTGATGCCTCGTAAGATCTCTTGGTTAGCCCTCTCGCTTGGCCATTGGACTATGGGTGAGCCATCGATGAAACGTCTGCCGATGTGCTCATGTTCACGAACTCCTTCATAGCACCCTTGGACAGGTTGGTACCATTATCAAGAATGATGCTTTGTGTGGAAAGCCAAACCAGAAAATCACCTTTTTGATGAATTGAACCGTTGTGGCTGCATCACACTTACTAACGGGCTCCGCTTCCACCCACTTTGTAAACTTGTCAACCGCCACCAAAAGGTGGGTCTTCTTGTCCTTGGACCTTTTGAAAGGCCCAACCATATCCAAATTTCAAGTCGCAAACGGCCAAGTAATTGAATCATCCTCAATTCTTGAGCCGGCACATGAGCACGCCTTGAGAACTTCCGACAGCCATCACATCGCCTAACCAGTCCTCCGCATCGCTAAGAGCAATCAACCAATAGAAGCCGTGATTTAAACGCTTTAGCCACCAAAGACTTTGAACCGGCGTGGTGACCACAATCCCTTGCGTGGATTTCACGCAAGATTTCACAGCCTTCCTCAGGAGACACACAGCGTTGAAACGCCCCTGACACACTGCAATGATGCAACTCGCCATTGACAATAGTCATGGACTTGGATCGTCGGACTATCTGCCTGTCCAGAGTCTCATCCTCTGGTAACTCGCCCCGGTTCATGTACGCAAGATAAGGAACCGTCCAATCCGGAATGACATGCAGAGCCGCCACCAATTGAGCCTCCGGATCAGGAATAGCCAAATCCTCTTCACCAGGGAGCTTAACAGACGGGTTATGCAGAACATCCAAGAAGACATTAGGCAGGACCGGTTTATGTTGAGAGCCCAGCCGGCTTAAAGCGTTCGCCGCTTCGTTCTTCCGTCATCACGTGATCCACGATATCCTTTGAAGTGACCTGCAACAATATCCACCTCACGACGATATGCTGCCATGAGCGGGTCCTTGGAACCCCAAGTGCCAGATACTTGTTGGGCCACCAGGTCCGAGTCACCGAAGCACTTAAATCGGCTGAGATTCGTCTCCTTAGCCATCCGGAGACCATGGAGTAAAGCTTCGTACTCAGCTGCATTGTTAGTACAAGGGAACATTAAGCGGAGAACGTCACAGAACTTATCACCTCGTGGGGAAGTTAACACGACTCCACCCCGAGCCCTCCAATTGCTCGACCCATCAAAATGAATAGTCCAATAGGTGTGATCCGGTTTTCTTCGTGTGCTTGTAGTTCCGCCCAATCATTGATGAAATCTGCAAGTGCTTGAGATTTGACCGCCGTCCGAGGCACGTATTTCAATCCGTATGCCCAAGCTCTATAGCCCACTTGGCAATCCGCCGCTTGCCTCCCTGTTCTGAATTATATCTCCCAAAGGAGCAGAGCTGACCACTGTGATGGGATGTCCCTGGAAGTATTGCTTAAGCTTCCGGCTTGCCATAAAAACTCAATACACCAGCTTCTGGCAATGCGGGTACCTTTGCTTGGACTCAATAAGCACCTCACTGATATAGTAAATCGGACGCTGAACCGGATATTCCTTGCCCGCCTCTTTGCGCTCCACCACAATAGCTACGCTGACTGCACGAGCATTAGCTGCCACATGCAGTAGCAATGGTTCCTTATCAATTGGAGCAGCAAGAAAAGGCGGATTGGCTAGCTGCCGCTTTAAATCCTCAAACGCTTTATCAGCAGCTAAACTCCAGACGAATTGATCTGTTTTCTTCAACATCTGATACAAAGGGATCGCCTTCTCACCGAGGTGGCTGATAAACCGGCTCAATGCGGCAATCCGGCCTGCCAAGCGTTGAACGTCATTGATACACTTCGGTTTAGCCAGGGAGGTGATAGCTTTGATCTTCTCCGGATTAGATTCCCCTGTTGGATACCAGAAAACCCAATAACTTGCCTGCCGGTACACCAAAAACATAATTGGCCGGGTTGAGCATCATCTTGTATGTCCGCAGGTTATCAAAGGTTTCCTTCAAATCGTCAACCAGAGTCTCCTTCTCCCTTGACTTAACCACAATATCATCCACATAGGCATGTACATTACGCCGATTTGCTTATGAAGGCAATTTTGTACACACCGTTGATAAGTTGCCTGGGCACTCTTGAGCCCAAAGGGCATAGATACATAGCAGAAGGCTCCAAAGGGAGTTATGAACGCCGCCTTTCTCCTGGTCCTTAACCGCCATCTTGATCTCGATGATAACCAGAATATGCATCCGTAAAACTCAAACGCTCACAACCCGCAGTAGCATCAATAATCTGATCGATGCGGGGAGGGCAAAAGGATCTCGGACAAGCCTTGTTAAGGTCTGTGTAATCCACACATATGCGCCAGGTGCCGTTTTTCCTAAGGACCAACACCGGATTAGCCAGCCATTTAGGATGGAAAACTTCAACAATAAAGCTAGCAGCTAAGAGCCTGGCCACCTCCTCTCCAATAGCCTTGCGCATTTCTTCGTTAAACCGGCGGAGAAAGTGTTTCACCGGTTTGTACTTAGGATCGACATTAAGAGTGTGATCAGCGAGTTCCCTCGGTACACCTGGCATGTCAGGAGGCTTCCATGCAAAAATGTCCCGATTCTCACGGATGAACTCGATGAGCGCTCTTTCCTATTTCGGATCCAAGTTGGTACTGATACTGAACTGCTTGGACGAATCGCCGGGTACAAGTCAACAAGCTTAGTCTCAGCTGCCGATTTGAACTTTAGGGCCGGATCATGCTCTGTAGTTGGCTTCTTCAATGGAGTCATGTCCGCCGGATCAACATTATATTTGTAGTATTTCAACTCTTCCGTGGCACAAACCGACTCAAGATAGGCCGCATCACCTTCTTCACACTCCAAAGCAATCTTGCGACTTCCATGAACAGCTATCGCTCCTTGTGACCCGGCATCTTGAGCTGCAAATAAATATAACAGGGTCGTGCCATAAATTTGGCATAAGCCGGCCGCCCAAATAGGGCGTGATATGGGCTCCGGATCTTCACCACCTCAAAAGTCAATGTCTCTGACCTGGAATCATGATCGTCTCCAAAGGCCACTTCCAGAGCTATCTTGCCAACAGGATATGCTGACTTACCAGGTACCACACCATGGAATACCGTATTGGACGGTTTAAGATTTTTATCTGTTAGCCCCATACGGCGGAAGGTCTCATAGTATAGGATATTAATACTGCTCCCTCCATCCATGAGCACCTTGGTGAATTTATAACCTCCCATCTGAGGTGCCACCACCAACGCTTAGTCGACCCGGATTGTCAACCCGGGAGGGTGATCCTCTCTGCTCCATACGATTGGCTGTTCGGACCAGCGTAAATAACGAGGCACGATCGGTTCAGAAATTCACCGCCGCCAGAAGCTTCCGGTCTCGCTTATCCAAGCTAGTGGTGAAGACATGATATTGCCCGCTATTCAACCGCTTTGGATTGTTCTCGATAACCCGACCGTTGTTGCTGCTGGTTGTAACCACCTCGCTACTCGATTACTTTGATTGTTATGTCCACCCTGATTACCATTGAAGCCTGAACCGGAATTTCCTCCACCGTGACCCGGCCCATGGAATCCGGATCCTGAGCCACCACCTGATCCGTGATCATATCGGAAAGCATTAGAATTCCTGAACTCCTACATAATGTAACAATCCTTCCAAAGGTGGTTGGCTGGCATCTCCTTCGTCCCGTGCTTTGGACAAGGCTGGTTTAACAGATAGGTCAGGCGGACCGGGTTAGGACTTGGAGCTCCACCGCGATTCGACGGTTTACCCTTTCGTCGTTGGCCCTTGTCCTGCGTGCTAGTATTAGCCACAAAGTCCATGCTGCTATCCGCTTTACGCTTGCCTCCGTTTCCATGACCTGTTGTGTTGTGTTGCTGCCCTTTGGAGTTGCTGCTCTTCTTTCCCTTCCCTATCTTGTCATCATCAGACTCGGGATCCTTGGTACTATCAGAATCAGCATACTTCACTAACGCAGCCATGAGGGTCCCCATATCGTTACAATGGCGCTTCATCCGCCCCAATTTCAACTTCAGAGGCTTAAACCGGCAGTTGCCTTCCAAGGTTATAACCGTGGTATCAGCGTTGATACGGTCTGATGAATGCAAAATTTCTGAGACCCGTCGCACCCAACGGGTTGTTGACTCGCCTTCCTCCTGGACACAGGCCGCTAAGTCCACTATCGACATGGGATGCTTACATGTATCCTTGAAATTCTGGATAAACCGGGGTCGCAACTGGGCCCATGAACTGATAGAATTAGCCGGTAAGCTTTTTAACCACGTACGGGCTGTCCCTTCAAGCATCATGGTGAAATACTTTGCACACGCCGCCTCATCCACATCAAGCATCCCCATGGCCATCTCATAGCTCTCCACCCATGTTTCTAGAGACAAATCGGCAGTGTAATTTGGCACCTTGCGCGGGCCCTTGAAATCCTTGGGCAGGCGCACATTGCGTAAAGCGGGGACAAGACAGGGCACCCCCAAAGAACTAGAAATAACCCCCGGCTCGACCGAGGTGGTTGGACGAACCGGCGTAAGCTGACGAGCCTCATACTGCGCCACTAACTCGGCCTCCCTGCTCGCCCGGGCCCGGTCCACCACTTCCTGAGCATCACCAATATCACCTGCCGGGTTATTGCCACGGGGCGCTTCACGGTTCCATGTATTACTTGACACGGCCGGTTCATCCATAAGCCTGCTGTAGCTCTGGCTTGGACGGGGGGTGGAATGAATTCGGTCACGGCTGTATGAATATGCTTCCTGTTGAATCAAGGCTATCCGAAGAAGCTCCTTAACCTGGCGCGTCTCCACCGCCTGCGGAGAATCACCTTCAATCGGGATAGCCTCCAGTCGTGAAGCGGCGGCGACAAGATTGTCCATCGGATTGGAATAATGACCCGGAGCTTTCGGGACAGGCTGAGGCATGACATTGTTCTGTTGAGGCGGCTCCATCAGGCGAGGCTGAACCGGCGCGCCTGGCCCAGGTGCCTCTGCCCGGTTTATCACCGGCGGGTTACTAGTTCCTGCTCCTGGGGTGTTAAAGAGATTTCCGGCTTTGAAAACCGGAGGCAGGCGAGACCGGTGCTTCCTCTTCAGGACTTCACGCGACGCTGTCTCGATCCAAAGATAAGCCTATAGGCTGCGCATCCAAAGCGCCCGCTCACGACCATCCCTGGCGTTCTCGGCTGCTAGGTCGGCCTTGGCCCGAGTGATCTGTTCCTCACCTTTGCAACTTCCACGCTAGGGCGCCCCGATCCGCCGGGTTAGCCTCTCGCCATAAGCGCAGCCAATGCATCAAACAGATCGAGATAAAACTTGAGCCGGTGGGTGCACGGGGCCTCTGCCCGGCAGCCGCCGCCTTCTTGACCCGGAGATCACCGCTGCGTGGTCGAAGAGTGGATCGCCGCGTGTACCGCCATGAATATTCCAACCCGGTTGGGCAGATCGTAGGGTCTGGAATATCGTCGCCATTGAACAGCCCCACCCGTCTGCCTTGTAGCTGATACAACGATTCGGTTTCTCCGGTTGAGGACTCGTCGCTGGAATAAACGACGGTCTCGCTACCAGATTCCGATCCATCCTCATATTCTCCTCCGTGGATGACTCCCACGAAGGCACGCTTCACAGCTGGTTTAACCTGGGCAGATCGCGCACGCTGAGCCGTTTCGACGAGGTCGGTGCAGATGTTGACTCGAGGCCAGGTTCACGATCTTGCCGATGAAGACGTGTATGCCACCAAAGGGGACCCGGTACCAGACTCAATCGAGCCGGCCTCGGGCCCCACCTGCATCATCGATGTAGAGCTTGCCGCGACGACTCTTGGTCATCCGCCCACAACAGAGCCCTTGAGTCCTTCGAAGTTGCCCTCCAACAACTTACCATCGTGCGATAGCCCCACGGTGGGCGCCAACTGTCGTGGTTTTGTCACGGCAGATGTCCTCATGAAAGGACTTAGTCGTGGAGCCATCGCTACGGGTTAGCTGGAAGGGGTTAAAGCGGACACAAGGACGCAAGAGAGTTTATACTAGTTCGGCCCCTTTGATGAAGGTAAAAGCCTACGTCTAGTTGTGATGGAATTGATGGGGTTTCGATGACTAGGGAGCAAACAAGCTTCGCCTAAGTCTCGAGTTGTTTTTTCTGTCCTTTGATCCGTCGCCGGGTCGTCCCCTTATATACATGGGTGGCGCCCGTCAGTTTACAGTCCCGATGCCGGTTCATAGATGTATCCGGCTCGGCCTCCACTAATCCTAACTTACAATACAAGTTACATACCGATGCCGGTTTACGGCTACCGGCTTGGAACCGACTATGGGCCTTGAGCCCTCATCTGCCAACATGGGCTTTAACATACTCAACTACTGATGAAGTTAACCCGGCCTTTCCTGGCCGGTTTACACCCAGTAGTAATACCCCCAACAGGTATCGAGAGGGAATGTGTCCGGTTTGTGCAAGAAGTGCGGGTCATGTTGCTCCGTTGGCCTCGAAACTTCTTGTGCTCTCAAAGAAGGCCATCGCATGTATATGCATGGGCTATCCGGTGGCCCGGCGGTCTAGGAAGTTGACCGGCACCGAGAGAGGGGGTAGGCCACGGTCAACAACTGTTTCTTCTCATGTTTATTACGTTACACTCTTTAAAGTTCTCTCTCGGTGCCGGTCTAGAAAGTTGACCGGCATCGAGAGAGGGGGTAGGCCACGGGCAACAACTGTTCTTCTCATGTTCATAATTTGCACTCTTTAAAGTTGAGTTTTGAAATAATTCATCAAAAGTCATGGAATTTATAAACTTTGGTCGTAAAAGCATATGAAATATGAGATACAAAAAAGATAGTGCAAAACAAAGACAAAAAGAGAAGGGGAAAAATTAGAGCAGTGGTTACTGAGGGCCACTCTTGGCTCTCAGTAATGGCTACCTTTTCCGAGAGTAGCTCTCGGTAATGATAAGGGCACCATCAAAGTTTATTCCCACCTCGCCTAGAGACAAACAACAAAACCTATTTAAAAAGTGGGATAGTCTAGATGCAGTAAGCTTCGGTATCCATTACACTCTTGCTAAGGAGATGGAGTATCACTTTGAATGTTCACCTGTCTCGAGCAGAGAATATTCAAAGTGATAGGCCTTCTTCTTAATGGTGGATGCCGGTGTTTTTTTTATTAATGGTGTCGGAACGTGTCCGTTTTGTGCAGGAAGTGCTGGTCATGTTGCTCCGGTGGCCCCAGCGGTCTAGGGCGTTGTTCGGCACCTAGAGGGGGTAGGCCACGGGAAATAACTGCTTCTTCGTGTTAGTGCATGTCATCGCGAGATGACAGGCCAAGTCTAGGCCCGTTGTGGTTTGTGAGGCATGTGCCACGTCAAGGACGTGCGTTGCTTATTCAAATAGCACACCACCCCTGCATGCATATGCATGGGCCACGCGCATGTAGGGGTGCCCTCCCCCCCTCGGGCGGTCTCCATATCGAGCACCCATCTGGTGGCCCCGGTGGTCTAGGGCGTTGTTCGGCACCTAGAGGGGGTAGGCCACGGGGAATAACTGCTTCTTCGTGTTAGTGCATGTCATCGCGAGATGACAGACCAAGTCTAGGCCCGTTCTGTCACGGGATCGCCCAATCAAGACTTCTGTCTCGGGACGAACGCAGCCGGTCCTCGACGCTCCCGCCCGTGTGTGGTTTGTGAGGCACGTGCCACGTCAAGGTCGTGCGTTATTTATTCAAATAGCACACCACCCCTGCATGCATATGCATGGGCCACGCGCATGTAGGGGTGCCCTCCCCCCCTCGTCGGGCGGTCTCCATATCGAGCACCCATCCGGTTGCCCGACGGTCTAGGGCGTTATTCGGCATCGAGAGGGTGTAGTCCATGGTGAGTAACTGCTTCTCCGTGTTAGTGCATGTCATCGCGAGTTGACAGACCAAGTCTAGGCTCGTTCTGTCACGGGATCACCCACCGAAGATTCTGTCTCGGGGACGGATGCAGCCGGTCCTCGACGTTCCCGCCCGTGTGTGTGGTTTGTGAGCTACGTGTCACGTCAAGGACGTGCGTTGCTTATTCAAATAGCACACAACCCCTGCATGCATATGCATGGGCCACACGCATGTAGGGGTGCCCTCCCCCCTCGGGAGGTCTCTATATCGAGCACCCATCTGGTGTCCCCGACGGTCTAGGGCATTATTCGGCACCGAGAGGGTGTGTCCATGGTGAATAACTGCTTCTCCGTGTTAGTGCATGTCATCGCAAGATGACAGACCAAGTCTAGGATCGTTCTTCGAGATAGTCTATGGGTATCGAGAGGGAATGTGTCCCGTTTGTGCAAGAAGTGCGGGTCCTGTTGCTCCGTTGGCCTCGAAACTTCTTGTGCTCTAAAAGAAGGCCATCGCATGTATATGCATGGGCTATGCATGGGCTATCCGGTGGCCCTGGCGGTCTAGGAAGTTGACCGGCACCGAGAGAGGGGGTAGGCCACGGTCAACAACTGCTTCTTCCCATGTTTATTACGTTACACTCTTTATATTTCTCTCTCGGTGCCGGTCTAGAAAGTTGACCGGCACCGAGAGAGGGGGTAGGCCACGGTCAACAAATGTTCTTCTCATGTTTATTAATTTACACTCTTTAAAGTTGAGTTTTGAAATAATTCATCAAAAGTCATGGAATTTATAACTTTGGTTGTAAAAGCATATGAAATATGGGATACAAAAAAGATAGTGCAAAACAAAGACAAAAAGAGAAGGGAAAAATTAGAGCAGTGGTTACCGAGGGCCGACTCTCGGCTCTTGGTAATGGCTACCTTTTCCGAAAGTAGCTCTCGGTAATGATAAGAGCACCATCAAAGTTTAGTCCCACCTCGCCTAGAGAGAAGCAACAAAACCTATTTAAATAGTGGGATAGTCCAGATGCCATAAGCTTCGGTATCCATTACACTCTTGTTAAGGAGATGGACTATCACTTTGAATGTTCACCTGTCTCGAGTAGAGAACATTCAAAGTGATAGGCCTTCTTCTTAATGGTGGATGCCGGTGTTCTTTTTTTATTAATGGTGTCGAAACGTGTCCGTTTTGTGCAGAAAGTGCTGGTCATGTTGCTTCGGTGGCCCCGTGATACGTCTCCAACGTATCTATAATTTTTGATATCTCCATGCTACTTTTATCTACTGTTTTGGACTATATTGGGCTTTATTTTCCACTTTTATATTACTTTTGGGACTAACCTATTAACCGGAGGCCCAGCCGAGAATTGGTGTTTTTTTTGCCTATTTCGGTGTTTCAAGAAAGCGGGATATCAAACGGAGTCCAAACGTAACTAAACCTTCGTAAACGTGAGTTTCTCACCGAACGTGATCCAGGAGACTTGGACCCTACGCCAAGGAACAATGGAGGCGGTCACGAGGGTGGGGGCGCCTGCCTCGTGGGCCCCTGTTGCTCCACCGACGCATTCTTCCTCCTATATATACCTCACGCACTTCAAACAATCAGAACAGGAGCCAAAAACCTAATTCCACCGCTGCAACTTCCTATATCCACGAGATCCCATCTTGGGGCCTGTTCCGGAGCTCCGCCGGAGGGGCATCCACCACCGAGGGCTTCTACATCAACACCATAGCCTCGCCGATGAAGTGTGAGTAGTTTACTTCAGACCTTCGGGTCCATAGCTAGTAGCTAGATGGCTTCTTCTCTCTTTTTGGATCTCAATACAATGTTCTCCCCTCTCTCGTGGAGATCTATTCGATGTAATCTTCTTTTTGCGGTGTGTTTGTTGAGACCGATGAATTGTGGGTTTATGATCCAGCTTATCTTTGAATAATATTGGAATCTTCTCTGAATTCTTTTATGTATGATTGGTTATCTTTGCAAGTCTCTTCGAATTATCCGTTTGGTTTGGCCAACTAGATTGGTAGTTCTTGCAATGGGAGAAGTGCATAGCTTTGGGTTCAATCTTGCGGTGTCCTTACCCAGTGGGGTATTGTATTGTTGCCATCGATGATAACAAGATGGGGTATTTATCATATTGCATGAATTTATTCCTCTACATCATGTCATCTTGCTTAAGGCGTTACTCTGTTTTTAACTTAATACTCTAGATGCATCTTTGGAAAGCGGTCGATGAGTGGAGTAATAGTAGTAGATGCAGAATCGTTTCGGTCTACTTGTCTCGGACATGATGCCTATATACATGATCATACCTAGATATACTCATAACTATGCTCAATTCAATCATTTGCTCAACAGTAATTTGTTCACCCACCGTAGAATACTTATGCTCTTGAGAGAAGCCACTAGTGCAACCTATGGCCCCCGGGTCTATTCTCATCATATCAATCTCCATCACTTTTATACTTGCTTTGTTTTTACTTTACCTTTTACTTTTCACTTTGCATCTCTATACCAAAAATACCAAAAATATTATCTCTATCAGATCTCACTCTCGTAAGTGACCGTGAAGCGATTGACAACCCCTAATCGCGTTGGTTGCGAGTAGCTATCGTTTTGTGCAGGTACGAGGGACTTGTGCGTGGCCTCCTACTGGATTGATACCTTGGTTCTCAAAAACAGAGGGAAATACTTACGCTACTCTGCTGCATCATCCTCTCCTCTTCGGGGAAAGCCAACGCAAGCTCAAGACGTAGCAAGAAGGATTTCTGGCGCCGTTGCCGGGGAGTCTATGCAAAAGTCAACATACCAAGTACCCATCACAATCCCTATCTCTCGCATTACATTATTTGCCATTTGCCTCTTGTTTTCCTCTCCCCACTTCACCCTTGCCGCTTTATTCGCCCTCTCTTTCCCAATCTCCTCCTCTTTTCCCGTTGCCTTTTTCCTCGTCCGCTTGTTTGCTCGTGTGTTGGATTGCTTGTTTGTCGCGATGGCTCAAGATGCCACTAAATTGTGTGACTTCACCAATACCAATAATAATGATTTCCTTAGCACTCCGATTGCTCCTCTTGCCAATACTGAGTCTTGTGAAATCAATACTGCTTTGTCTAATCTTGTTATGAAAGATCAATTCGCCGGCCTTCCTAGTGAAGATGCCGCTACTCATTTGAATAGCTTCGTTGATTTATGTGATATGCAAAAGAAAAAATATGTCGATAATGATGTCGTTAAGTTGAAGCTATTTCCTTTTTCGCTTAGAGATCGTATAAAGCGTGGTTTTCATCTTTGCCTAAAAATAGTATTGATTCTTGGAACAAGTGCAAAGATGCTTTTATCTCTAAGTGTTTTCCTCCCGCTAAGATCATCTCTCTTAGGAACGATATTATGAATTTTAAGCAACTTGATCATGAACATGTTGCACAAGCTTGGGAGAGAATGAAATTAATGATACGTAATTGTCCTACTCATGGTTTGAACTTGTGGATGATTATACAGAAAAATTATGCCGGATTGAATTTTGCTTCTAGAAATCTTTTAGATTCGGCCGCGGGAGGCACTTTTATGGAAATCACTTTAGGATGCTACTAAACTCCTAGATAATATTATGGTTAATTATTCTCAATGGCATACTGAAATATCTACTAATAAAAAAGTGCAAGCGATAGAAGAAATCAATGTTTTGAGTGGAAAGATGGATGAACTTATGAAATTATTTGCTACTAAGAGTGTTTCTTCTGATCCTAATGATATGCCTGTGTCTACCTTGATTGGGAATAATAGTGAATCTATGGATGTGAATTTTGTTGGTAGGAATAATTTTGGTAACAACGCGTATAGAGGGAATTTTAATCCTAGGCCTTATCCTAGTAATCCTTCTAAGAATTATGCAAATTCCTACAACAACTCTTATGGAAATTTTAATAAGATGCCCTCTGAATTTGAGAATAGTGTTAAAGAGTCTATGAATTCACAAAAGAATTTTAATGCTTTGCTTGAAGAGAAATTGCTTAAAGTTGATGATTTGGCTATGAACGTTGATAGAATTTCTCTTGAGGTTGATTCTTTAAAGCTTAGATCTATTCCTCCTAAGCATGATATCAATGAGTCTCTCAAAGCTATGAGAATTTCCATTGATGAGTGCAAAGAAAGAACCGCTAGGATGCGTGCTTCCAAAGATGCCTTTATTAAAGCGTGTTCTTCTAATTCCTATGAAAATCAAGATGAAGATCTAAAAGTTATTGATGTGTCCCCTATTAAATCTTTGTTTTGCAATATGAATCTTGATGAAACTGAATATGATCTTCCTTTACCTAGAAGGCGTTCTAAGAATTCAGAGTTTTTAGATCTTGATGTTGAAATTTATAAAAGTGGGATTGAAGGAAATAAAAATCTAGATGTTGCTAAACCCACTATATTGGATCTCAAGGAATTTAATTATGAAAATTGCTCTTTAATTGATTGTATTTCCTTGTTGCAATCCGTGCTAAATTCTCCTCATACTTATAGTCAAAATAAGGCCTTTACCGAACATATTGTTGATGCCTTGATGCAATCTTATGAAGAAAAACTTGAGTTGAAAGTTTCTATCCCTAGGAAGCTCTATGATGAGTGGGAACCTACTATCAAAATTAAAATTAAATATTATGAGTTTCATGCTTTGTGTGATTTGGGTGCTAGTGTCTCTACTATTCCCAAAACTTTGTGTGATTTGCTAGATTTCCGTGACTTTGATGATTGCTCTCTAAACTTGCATCTTGCGGATTCCACTATTAAAAAGCCTATGGGAATAATTAATGATGTTCTTATTGTTGCAAATAGGAATTATGTGCCCATAGATTTTATCGTTCTTGATATAAATTGCAATCCTTCATGCCCTATTATTCTTGGTAGACCTTTCCTTAGAACGATTGGTGCAATTATTGATATGAAGGAAGGAAATATTAGATTCTAATTTCCATTAAAAAAAGGAATGGAACACTTTCCTAGAAATAAAATAAAATTACCATATGAATCTATCAAGAGAGCCACTTATGGATTGCCTACCAAAGATGGCAATACCTAGATCTATCCTTGCTTTTATGCCTAGCTAGGGGCGTTAAACGATAACGCTTGTTGGGAGGCAACACAATTTTATTTTTAGTTTTTTTGTTTTTGCTTCTGTTTAGTAATAAATAATCCATCTAGCCCCTTTTTAGATGTGGTTTTATGTTTTAATTAGTGTTTGTGCCAAGTTAAACCTATTGGATCTTCTTGGATGATAGTTATTTGATCTTGCTGTAATTTCCAGAAACTTTGCGCTCAGTGCCCGAATTATTAAAAATCACCAGAATGTGATAAAATACTGATTCCAATTGCTTCTGATCAATAACCAAATTGTCTAGGTCGTCTACAGTTGGTAGAATTTTTGGAGTTCCAGAAGTTTGCGTTAGTTACAGATTACTACAGACTATTCTGTTTTTGACAGATTCTGTTTTCCGCGTGTTGTTTGCTTATTTTGATGAATCTATGGCTAGTAAAATAGTTTATGATCCATAGAGAAGTTGGAATACAGTAGGTTTAACACCAATATAAATAAATAATGAGTTCATTACAGTACCTTAAAGTAGTATTTTGTTTTCTTTCTCTAACGGAGCTCAAGAGATTTCTATTGAGGTTTGTGTTGTGAAGTCTTCAAGTTTTGGGTGAATTCTTTTGATGGATTATGGAACAAGGAGTGGCAAGAGCCTAAGCTTGGGGATGCCCATGGCAATCCCAAGATAATCCAAGGACACAAAAAAGTCAAAGCTTGGGGATGCCCCGGCAGGCATCCCCTCTTTCGTCCACTTCCATCGGTAATTTACTTGGAGCTATATTTTTATTCACCACATGATAAGTGTTTTGCTTGGAGCGTCTTGTATCATTTGCGTATTTGCTTGTTAGTTTACCACAATCATCCTTGCTGTACACACCTTTTGAGAGAGCCATACATAAATTGGAATTTGATAGAATACTATATGTGCTTCACTTATATCTTTTGAGCTTGATAGTTTTGCTCATAGTGCTTCACTTATATCTTTTGAGCGTGATAATTTTTGCTCTAGTGCTTCACTTAGATCTTTTAGAGCATGGTGGTGGATTTGTTTTAAAGCAACTTGATCTCTCATGCTTCACTTAGATTATTTTGAGAGTCGTTAAAAGCATGGTAATTTGCTTAATGTTAATATACTTGGTATTCAAGATATGTGAAACTTTCTTTTGAGTGCGTTGAATACTAAGATAAGTTTGATGCTTGATAATTGTTTTGAGATATGAAGATAGTGATACTAGAGTCATGCTAGTTGAGTAGTTGTGAATTTAAAGAATACTTGTGTTGAAGTTTGTGATTCCCGTAGCATGCATGTATGGTGAACCGTTATGTGATGAACTCAGAGCATGATTTGTTTATTCATTGTCTTCCTTATGAGTGGCGGTCGGGGACGAGCGATGGTCTTTTCCTACCAATCTATCCCCCTAGGAGCATGCGCGTAATACTTTGCTTTGGTAACTTCTAGATTTTTGCAATAAGTATATGAGTTCTTTATGACTAATGTTGAGTCCATGGATTATACGCACTTTCTCCCATCCTTCCACCATTGCTAGCCTCTCTAATACCGCGCACCTTTCACCGGTATCATACACCCACCATATATCTTCCTCAAAACAGCCACCATACCTACCTATCATGGCATTTCCATAGCCATTCCGAGATATATTGCCATGCAACTTTCCACCGTTCCGTTTATTATGACACGCTCCATCATTGTCATATTGCTAGCATGATCATGTAGTTGACATCGTATTTGTGGCAAAGCCACCTTTCATAATTCTTTCATACATGTCACTCATGTTTCACTGCATATCCCGGTACACCGCCGGAGGCATTCATATAGATTCATACTTTGTTCTAAGTATCGATTTGTAATTGTTGGGTTGTAAGAAAAATAAAAGTGTGATGATCATCATTATTAGAACATTGTCCCAAGTGAGGAAAGGATGATGGAGACTATGATTCACCCACAAGTCGGGATGAGACTCCGGAGAAAAATAAAAAAATAAAGAAAAGAGGCCATAAAAAAAGAAGAGGCCCAAATAAAAAAATGAGAGAAAAAGAGAGAAGGGACAATGTTACTATCCTTTTACCACACTTGTGCTTCAAAGTTGCACCGTGATCTTCATGATAGAGAGTCTCTCATTTTGTCACTTTCATATACTAGTGGGAATTTTTCATTATAGAACTTGGCTTGTATATTCCAATGATGGGCTTCCTCAAATGCCCTAGGTCTTCGTGAGCAAGCGAGTTGGATGCACACCCACTTAGTTTCTTTTGTTGAGCTTTCATATACTTATAGCTCTAGTGCATCCGTTGCATGGCAATCCCTACTCACTCACATTGATATATATTGATGGGCATCTCCATAGCCCGTTGATACGCCTAGTTGATGTGATACTATCTTCCCTCTTTTTGTCTTCTCCACAACCACCATTCTATTCCACCTATAGTGCTATATCCATGGCTCACGCTCATGTATTGCGTGAAGATTGATTTTTTTTTTGAAAATGTTAAAGTATGAAACAATTGCTTGGCTTGTCATCGGGGTTGTGCATGATTTAAATATTTTGTGTGGGGAAGATGGAGCATAGCCAGACTATATGAATTTGTAGGTATAACTTTCTTTGGCCATGTTATTTTGAGAAGACATAATTGCTTAGTTAGTATGCTTGAAGTATTATTATTTCTATGTCAATATGAACTTTTGTCTTGAATCTTTCGAATCTGAATATTCATACCATGATTAAGAAGATTTACAGTTAAATTATGCCAAAGTATCACTCCGCATCAAAATTTCTCTTTTTATCATTTACCTACTCGAGGACGAGCAGGAATTAAGCTTGGGGATGCCTGATACGTCTCCAACGTATCTATAATTTTTTATTGCTCCATGCTACTCTATCTACTGTTTTGGACTATATTGGGGTTTATTTTCCACTTTTATATTACTTTTGGGACTAACCTATTAACCGGAGGCCCAGCCCAGAATTGCTGTTTTTTGCCTATTTCAGTGTTTCGAAGAAACGGAATATCAAACGGAGTCTAAACGGAATGAAACCTTCGGAAACGTGGATTTCTCACCGAACATGATCTAGGAGACTTGGACCCTACACCAAGGAACAACGGAGGCGGTCACGAGGATGGGGGGCGCCCCCCCAGGGCACGCCCCCCTGCCTCGTGGGCCCCCTGTTGCTCCACCGACGTACTCCTTCCTCCTATATATACCTACGTACCCCCAAACGATCAGAACAGGAGCCAAAACCTAATTCCACCGCCGCAACTTCCTGTATCCACGAGATCCCATCTTGGGGCCTGTTAGGAGTTCACGGAGGGGCCTCCGCCTCGGAGGGCTTCTACATCAACACCATAGCCTCGCCGATGAAGTGTGAGTAGTTTACTTCAGACCTTCGGGTCCATAGGTAGTAGCTAGATGGCTTCTTCTCTCTTTTTGGATCTCAATACAATGTTCTCCACCTCTCTCGTGGAGATCTATTCTATGTAATCTTCTTTTTGCGGTGTGTTTGTTGAGACCGATGAATTGTGGGTTTATGATCCAGCTTATCTATGAATAATATTTGAATCTTCTCTGAATTCTTTTATGTATGATTGGTTATCCTTGCAAGTCTCTTCAAATTATCCGTTTGGTTTGGCCAACTAGATTGGTAGTTCTTGCAATGGGAGAAGTGCATAGCTTTGGGTTCAATCTTGCGGTGTCCTTACCCGGGATGTAAAGGGTTGCAAGGCACGTATTGTACTGTTGCCATCAAGGATAACAAGATGGGGTATTTATCATATTGCATGAATTTATTCCTCTACATCATGTCATCTTGCTTAAGGTGTTACTCTGTTTTTAACTTAATACTCTAGATGCATGCTGGAAAGTGGTCGATGAGTGGAGTAATAGTAGTAGATGCAGAATCGTTTCGGTCTACTTGTCTCTGACGTGATGCCTATATACATGATCATACCTAGATATACTCATAACTATGCTCAATTCTATCAATTGCTCAACAGTAATTTGTTCACCCACCGTAGAATACTTATGCTCTTGAGAGAAGCCACTAGTGAAACCTATGGCCCCCGGGTCTATTCTCATCATATCAATCTCCATCACTTTTATACTTGCTTTGTTTTTACTTTACCTTTTACTTTTCACTTTGCATCTCTATACCAAAAATACCAAAAATATTATCTCTATCAGATCTCACTCTCGTAAGTGACCGTGAAGGGATTGACAGCCCCTAATCGCGTTGGTTGCAAGTAGCTATCATTTTGTGCAGGTACGCGGGACTTGTGCGTGGCCTCCTACTGGATTGATACCTTGGTTCTCAAAAACTGAGGGAAATACTTACGCTACTCTGCTGCATCATCCTCTCCTCTTCAGGGAAAACCAACGCAAGCTCAAGACGTAGCACCCCGGCGGTCTAGGGCGTTGTTCGGCACCTAGAGGGGGTAGGCCACGGGGAATAACTGCTTCTTCGTGTTAGTGCATGTCATCGCGAGATGACAGGCCAAGTCTATGCCCGTTGTGGTTTGTGAGGCACGTGCCACGTCAAGGACGTGCGTTGCTTATTCAAATAGCACACCACGCCTGCATGCATATGCATGGGCCACGCGCATGTAGGGGTGCCCTTCCCCCCTCCCCCTCGGGCGGTCTCCATATCGAGCACCCATCCGGTGGCGCCGGCGGTCTAGGGCGTTGTTCGGCACCTAGAGAGGGTAGTCCACGGGGAATAACTGCTTCTTCATGTTAGTGCATGTCATTGCGAGATGACACACCAAGTCTAGGCCCGTTCTGTCACACGGGATCGCCCACCGAAGACTCTGTCTCAGGGACGAACAAAGCCGGTCCTCGACGTTCCCGCCCGTGTGTGTGGTTTGTGAGGCACGTGCCACGTCAAGGACGTGCGTTGCTTATTAAAATAGCAAACCACCCTTGCATGCATATGCATGGGCCACGCGCATGTAGGGGTGCCCTCCCCCCTCGTCGGGCGGTCTCCATATCGAGCACCCATCCGGTGGCCCCGGTGGTCTAGGGCGTTATTCGGCACCGAGAGGGTGTAGTCCACGGTGAATAACTGCTTCTCTGTGTTACTACAAGTCATCGTGAGTTGACAGACCAAGTCTAGGCTCGTTCTGTCACGGGATCACCCACCGAAGATTCTGTCTCGGGGACGGACGCAGCCGGTCCTCGACGTTCCCGCCCGTGTGTGTGGTTTGTGAGGCACGTGTCACGTCAAGGACGTGCGTTGCTTATTCAAATAGCACACCATGCCTGCATGCATATGCATGGGCCACACGCATGTAGGGGTGCCCCCCCCCCCTCGGGCGGTCTCTATATCGAGCACCCATCCAGTGGCCCCGGCGGTCTAGGGCATTATTCGGCACCGAGAGGGTGTAGTCCACGGTGAATAACTGCTTCTCCGTGTTAGTGCATGTCATCGCAAGATGGCAAACCAAGTCTATGCCAGTTCTTCGAGATAGTCTATGGGTATCGAGAGGGAATGTGTCCGATTTGTGCAGGAAGTGTGGGTCCTGTTGCTCCGTTGGCCCCGAAACTTCTTGTGCTCTCAAACAAGGCCATCGCATGTATATGCATGGGCTATGCATGGGCTATCTGGTGGCCCCGGCGGTCTAGGAAGTTGACCGGCACCGAGAGAGGGGGTAGGCCACGGTCAACAATTGCTTCTTCTCATGTTTATTACGTTACACTCTTTAAAGTTCTCTTTCGGTGTCGGTCTAGAAAGTTGACCGGCACCGAGAGAGGGGGTAGGCCACGATCAACAATTGCTTCTTCTCATGTTTATTACGTTACACTCTTTAAAGTTCTCTCTCGGTGCCGGTCTAGAAAGTTGACCGGCACAGAGAGAGGGGGTAGGCCACGGTCAACAACTGCTTCTTCTCATGTTTATTACTTTACACTCTTTAAAGTTGAGTTTTTAAATAATTCATCAAAAGTCATGGAATTTATAAACTTTGGTCGTAAAAGCATATGAAATATGAGATACAAAAAAGATAGTGCAAAACAAAGACAAAAAGAGAAAGGAAAAAATTAGAGCAGTGGTTACCGAGGGCCGACTCTCGGCTCTCGGTAATGGCTACCTTTTCCGAGAGTAGCTCTCGGTAATGATAAGGGCACCATCAAAGTTTAGTCCCACCTCGCCTAGAGACAAGCAAAAAAAGCTATTTAAATAGTGGGATAGTCCAGATGCAGAAAGCTTCGGTATCCATTACACTCTTGAAAAGGAGATGGACTATCACTTTGAATGTTCACCTGTCTCGAGCAGAGAACATTCAAAGTGATAGGCCTTCTTCTTAATGGTGGATGCCGGTGTTTTTTTCATTAATGGTGTCGGAACGTGTCCGTTTTGTGCAGGAAGTGCTGGTCATGTTGCTCCCGTGGCACCGACGGTCTAGGGCGTTGTTTGGCACCTAGAGGGGGTAGGCCACGGGGAATAACTGCTTCTTCGTGTTAGTGCATGTCATCGCGAGATGACAGGCCAAGTCTAGGCCCGTTGTGGTTTGTGAGGCACGTGCCACGTCAAGGACGTGTGTTGCTTATTCAAATAGCACACCACCCCTGCATGCATATGCATGGGCCACGAGCATGTAGGGGTGCCCTCCCCCCGTCGGGCGGTCTCCATATCGAGCACCCATCCGGTGGCCCCGGCGGTCTAGGGCATTGTTCGGCACTTAGAGGGGGTAGGCCATGGGGAATAACTACATCTTCGTGTTAGTGCATATCATCGCGAGATGACAGACCAAGTCAAGGTCCGTTCTGTCACAGGATCGCCCACCGAAGACTCTGTCTCGGGGTCGAAGGCAGCCGGTCCTCGATATTCCCGCCCATGTGTGTGGTTTGTGAGGCACGTGCCATGTCAAGAACGTGCGTTGTTTGTTCAAATAGCACACCACCCCTGCATGCATATGCATGGGCCACGCGCATGTAGGGGTGCCCTCCCCCCCCCCCCCCTCGTCGGGCGGTCTCCATATTGAGCACCCATCCGGTGGCCCCGACGGTCTAGGGCGTTATTCGGCATCGAGAGGGTGTAGTCCATGGTGAATAATTGCTTCTCCGTGTTAGTGCATGTCATCGCGAGTTGACAGACCAAGTCTAGGATCGGTCTGTCACGGGATCACCCACCGAAGATTTTGTCTTGTGGACGGACGCAGCCGGTCCTCGACGTTCCCGCCCGTGTGTGTGGTTCGTGAGGCACGTGTTACTTCAAGGACGTGCGTTGCTTATTCAAATAGCATACCACCCCTACATGCATATGCATGGGCCACACGCATGTAGGGTTGCCCTCCCCCCCTCGGGAGGTCTCTATATCGAGCACCCATCCGGTGGCCCCGGCGGTCTAGGGCATTATTCGGCACCGTGAGGGTGTAGTCCATGGTGAATAACTGCTTCTCCGTGTTAGTGCATGTCATCGCAAGATGACAGACCAAGTCTAGGCCCGTTCTTCAAGATAGTCTATGGGTATCGAGAGGGAATGTGTCCGGTTTGTGCAAGAAGTGCGGGTCCTATTGCTCTGTTGGCCTCGAAACTTCTTGTGCTCTCAAAGAAGGCCATTGCATGTATATGCATGGGCTATGCATGGGCTATCCGGTGGCCCCGGCGGTCTAGGAAGTTGACCGGCACCGAGAGAGGGGGTAGGCCACGGTCAACAACTAGTTCTCCTCATGTTTATTACGTTACACTCTTTAAAGTTCTCTCTCGGTGTCGGTCTAGAAAGTTGACCGGCACCGAGAGAGGGAGTAGGCCACGGTCAACAACTGTTTCTCTCATGTTTATTACTTTACACTCTTTAAAGTGGAGTTTTGAAATAATTCATCAAAAGTCATGGAATTTATAAACTTTGGTCGTAAAAGCATATGAAATATGAGATACAAAAAAGATAGTGCAAAACAAAGACAAAAAGAGAAGGGAAAAAAATTAGAGCAGTGGTTACCGAGGGCCAACTCTTGGCTCTCGATAATGGCTACCTTTTCCGAGAGTATCTCTCTGTAATGATAAGGGCACCATCAAAGTTTAGTCCCACCTCGCCTAGAGACAAGCAACAAAACCTATTTAAATAGTGGGATAGTCCAGATGCAGTAAGCTTCGTTATCCATTACACTCTTGTTAAGGAGATGGACTATCACTTTGAATGTTCACCTGTCTCGAGCAAAGAACATTCAAAGTGATAGGCCTTCTTCTTAATGGTGGATGCCGGTGTTTTTTTATTAATGGTGTCGGAACGTGTCCGTTTTGTGCAGGAAGTGCTGGTCATGTTGCTCCGATGGCCCCGGTGGTCTAGGGCGTTGTTCGACACCTAGAGGGGGTAGGCCACGGAGAATAACTGCTTCTTTGTAATAGTGCATGTCATCACGAGATGACAGGCCAAGTCTAGGCCCGTTGTGGTTTGTGAGGCACGTGCCACGTCAAGGACGTGCGTTGCTTATTCAAATAGAACACCACCCCTGCATGCATATGCATGGGCCACGCGCATCTAGGGGTGCCCTCCCCCCCCCCTCGGGCGGTCTCCATATCGAGCACCCATCCGGTGGTCCCTGCGGTCTATGGTGTTGTTCGGCACCTAGAGGGGGTAGGCCATGGGGAATAACTGCTTCTTCATGTTAGTGCATGTCATCGCGAGATGACAGACCAAGTCTAGGCCCGTTCTGTCACACGGGATCGCCCATCGAAGACTCTGTCTCGGGGATGAACGCAGTCGGTCCTCGACGTTCCCGCCCGTGTGTGTGGTTTGTGAGGCACGTGCCACATCAAGGACGTGTGTTGCTTATTCAAATAGCAAACCACCCCTGCATGCATATGCATGGGCCACGCGCATGTAGGGGTGCCCTCCCCCCTCGTTGGGCGGTCTCCATATCGAGCACCCATCCGGTGGCCCCGGCGGTCTAGGGCGTTATTCGGCACCGAGAGGGTGTAGTCCATGGTGAATAACTGCTGCTCCGTGTTAGTGCATGTCATCGCAAGTTGACAGACCAAGTCTAGGCTCGTTCTGTCACGGAATCACCCATCAAAGATTCTGTCTCGGGGACGGACGCAGCCGGTCCTCGACGTTCCCGCCCGTGTGTGTGGTTTGTGAGGCACGTGTCACGTCAAGGACGTGCGTTGCTTATTCAAATAGCACACCACCCCTGCATACATATGCATGGGCCACACGCATGTAGGGGTGCCCTCCCCCCCCCCCCTCGGGCGGTCTCTATATCGAGCACCCATCTGGTGGCCCCGGCGGTCTAGGGCATTATTTGGCACCGAGAGGGTGTAGTCCACGGTGAATAACTGCTTCTCCGTGTTAGTGCATGTCATCGCGAGATGACAGACCAAGTCTAGGGCCGTTCTTTGAGATAGTCTATGGGTATCGAGAGGGAATGTGTCCGGTTTGTGCAGGAAGTGCGGGTCCTGTTGCTCCGTTGGCCTCGAAACTTCTTGTGCTCTCAAAGAAGGCCATCACATGTATATGCATGGGCTAAGCATGGGCTATCCGGTGGCCCCGGTGGTCTAGGAAGTTGACCGGCACCGAGAGAGGGGATAGGCCACGGTCAACAACTACTTCTTATCATGTTTATTATGTTACACTCTTTAAAGTTCTCACTCGGTGCCGGTCTAGAAAGTTGACCATCACCGAGAGAGGGGGTAGGCCACGGTCAACAACTGTTCTTCTCATGTTTATTATTTACACTCTTTAAAGTGGAGTTTTGAAATAATTCATAAAAAGTCATGGAATTTATAAACTTTGGTCGTAAAATCATATGAAATATGAGATACAAAAAAGATAGTGCAAAACAAAGACAAAAAGAGAAGGGAAAAAATTAGAGCAGTGGTTACCGAGGGCCGACTCTCGGCTCTCGGTAATGGCTACCTTTTCCGAGAGTAGCTCTCGGTAATGATAAGGGCACCATCAAAGTTTAGTCCCACCTCGCCTAAAGACAAGCAACAAAACATATCTAAATAGTGGGATAGTCCAGATGCAGTAAGCTTCGGTATCCATTACACTCTTGTTAAGGAGATGGACTATCACTTTGAATGTTCACCTGTCTCGAGGAGAGAACATTCAAAGTGATAGGCCTTCTTCTTAATGGTGGATGCCGGTGTTTTTTTTATTAATGGTGTTGGAACGTGTCCGTTTTGTGCAGGAAGTGCTGGTCATGTTGCTCCGGTGGCCCCGGCGGTCTAGGGCGTTGTTCGACACCTAGAGGGGGTTGGCCATGGGGAATAACTGCTTCTTCGTGTTAGTGCATGTCATCGCGAGATGACAGGCCAAGTCTAGGCCCGTTGTGGTTTGTGAGGCACGTGGCACGTCAAGGACGTGCGTTGCTTATTCAAATAGCACACCACCCCTGCATGCATATGCATGGGCCACGCGCATGTAGGGGTGCCCTCCCCCCCCCTCAGGCGGTCTCCATATTGAGCACCATCCGGTGGCCCCGGCAGTCTAGGGCGTTGTTCGGCACCTAGAGGGGGTAGGCCACGGGGAATAACTGCCTCTTCGTGGTAGTGGATGTCATCGCGAGATGACAGACCAAGTCTAGGACCGTTACATCGCCACGGATCGCCAAATAAGACTCGCCTCGGGACGAACGCAGCCGATCCTCAACGTTCCCGCCCGTGTGTGTGGTTTGTGAGGCACGTGCCACGTCAAGGACGTGCGTTGTTTATTCAAATAGCACACCACCCCTGCATGCATATGCATGGGCCACTCGCATGAAGGGGTGCCCTCCCCCCCTCGTCGGGCGGTCTCCATATCGAGCACCCATCCGGTGGCCCCGACGGTCTAGGGCGTTATTCGGCACCGAGAGGGTGTAGTCCACGGTGAATAACTGCTTCTCCGTGTTAGTGCATGTCATCGCGAGTTGACAGACCAAGTCTAGGCTCGTTCTGTCACGGGATCACCCACCGAAGATTCTGTCTCGGGGACGGACGCTGCCGGTCCTCGACGTTCCCGCCCGTGTGTGTGGCTTGTGAGGCACGTGTCACGTCAAGGACGTGCGTTGCTTATTCAAATAGCACACCACTCCTGCATGCATATGCATGGGCCACACGCATGTAGGGGTGCCCTCCCCCCCTCGGGCGGTCTCTATATCGAGCACCCATCCGGTGGCCCCGGCGGTCTAGGGCATTATTCGGCACCGAGAGGGTGTAGTCCACGGTGAATAACTTCTTCTCCGTGTTAGTGCATGTCATCGCGATATGACAGACCAAGTCTAGGCCTGTTCTTCGAGATAGTCTATGGGTATCGAGAGGGAATGTGTCCGTTTTGTGCAGGAAGTGCGGGTCCTGTTGCTCCATTGGCCTCGAGGCTTCTTGTGCTCTCGAAGAAGGCCATCACATGTATATGCATGGGCTATGCACGGGCTATCCGGTGGCCCCGGCGCTATAGGAAGTTGACCGGCACCGAGAGAGGGGGTAGGCCACGGTCAACAACTGCTTCTTCTCATGTTTATTACTTTACACTCTTTAAAGTTATCTCTCGGTGCCGGTCTAGAAAGTTGACCGGCACCAAGAGAGGGGGTAGGCCACGGTCAACAACTGCTTCTTCTCATGTTTATTACTTTACACTCTTTAAAGTTGAGTTTTGAAATAATTCATCAAAAGTCATGGAATTTATAAACTTTGGTCGTAAAAGCATATGAAATATGAGATACAAAAAAGATAGTGCAAAACAAAGAGAAAAAGAGAAGGGAAAAAAATTAGAGCAGTGGTTACCGAGGGTCGACTCTCGGCCCTCGGCAATGGCTACCTTTTCCGAGAGTAGCTCTCGGTAAAGCATCTAACCTAGATCTTAACCGTTCCCATTTCTTTATATCTTCATTCTTCTCCTCTCTGTTCCCCGAGCCACCACCCCTGCCGCCGCCGAAATCGCCACCGCCGCCCTCAACCATCACCAACTGCCACCGCCATCCCTCCTCCACCGCCCCCAACTACAACCACCGCCACCCCTCCTCCTCCACCACCAACTGCGACCACCGCCCCCTCTCTATTCCCCGCGCCACCACCGCGCCACCACCGCCGCCGCTGCTGAAATCGCTGCCGCTACCCCTCCTCCACCGCCCCCAACTGCAGCCACCGCCACCCCTCCTCCACCACCACCAATTGCGGCCACCGCCCCCAACTTTCGTCGCCACCAAGCTTCATGACCGGCGGCCGGCGCGGCGGTTCTTTGATGCGGCGCGAGGACGGCCGCAATAGCGGATCTCCTCGGGTAGCGCGGCAGCTGGAGATGCCCTCAGGTTAGTACAAAACCGGCCCCTCCTCCCTCCCTCGTCTTTGTATCTTGTCCTCCTCCGCCATTGAGATTCATGGTGGCAGGGGTCCTCTTTCTCAGGCAATGCCTCCGGTGGAGTAGGCAATGATCATTAGTTAGTGAATAAATATTCAATGCCATTAGTGAAGTAGTGTTGGATGTGCAAAAATCTTGCCTCAATAGTTTGTAGTTTGTAGTTTTACAAGTTTGTAGTTTTGGATGTGCAAAAATCTTGCCTCATGAGTTAAATTCGCCTCCTTTATATAAGTAGGATTGAATGCACCTGCAAGTCAGATTTGATAAGATCTAAAGAGTGGGAATCATATATGAATTATGCTTGTTGGCATATATTACATCCAGTTAAAATGAAGCTTGAATAAACCATGGAGTATGCTTCAATACTTTTTATTTACCATTTTGGTTGTGCTTATACTCTTCTTTCACATAACTTACGATTTTTTTAGTTTGGACATATAGGCCGGCTCCACTTTTATATTGAAATATTGAAATGAAACCAAGCATCCAACTAGTCATCGTCCCTAACATAGATATGTAAACTTATCAACAAAGTAAATACCTGTTGGCTTGGTTTTCTTTAATGAAAATCGAAAGGGGAAAACCCTACTTTGATCAAAAAAAAGTTTGATTCCTATTGAAGTAGTGTGGTTAATATTCACCATATTTATTTTGTTTTTCAGATTCTGAGGGGGCACTAGTAAGTACCGGAGAGTACCGATTGGTAGGACCGAGTCGTCCGCCTCCCACCAGTCCACTCCCGACGACGAGTCATCATCGGATGGCGATGTCGGAGTGGACTTAGATGGACCAGATCCGCTCGCTACCAATTCGGGCGACATGGAGGCCTCGGACGGCTTGGGGTCTACCTCGAGCAACATTTCCAAGAGGAAGAAATCGGGGCGTGGTCCGGGGAAGGTCCCGGAACCAACTGCTGCCAGCAACCATCCTGTCATTTGCCCGACAGGAGAGGGGTAAGCAAGCATTTCATTTCCATCATATTTTGGATGCCAGAGCTATGACACTCACATATGCTTGTCTTTTATATCATATGCAGTCAGTGGGAATTTATCCCGACACAACCTAAGGGGACACGCCCGCCGAACCATGTCATCAGCTCCCTCTTGAAGAAGCACTTCCCTGGATTGTCCAAGCCGGGTGATGACGATCTGCCGTCGCCAGGTTTAACCTGGGAGCATTACCTACACAACACGGACGAGCACAATGTCACCATGGCCACTCGGGTCATCAATGCTTTTTTTGTAAGTATCTTCGCTCCGACCACTGCATTTTTCCATATCCAAATCCTTGCTTGCGTGGATGGTGAAAATATGCCATATGCTTTCTTGTAGGAAACATTTGCTTGCGTGGCTGGTGAGAAGCAGAAGGCGATCAAAGGCATCGTGAAATCTGCCAGAAAGATACTCTCTGACCTCAAGCACACGCTGCGGTACAAAGACGTGATGCAGTGTTGGCCGGTCGATGAGAAGGGAGAGAAGATGACAAGGAAGACTGCTTGCCAGACCAACTTGTCGCGAGAAGAATACCTGTCAATGGTAAGTGACTACATCGGTTGCTAGTACTTTGATTCATCACTCTTGTTCCTCAATTATTCGATTTTGTCTGACTAGGTGAAGGAACCCTGGATGAAGGAGGATTGTTGGGAGGCACTGGTTGACATGTGGTGTGACCCAGCATGGTAGGCGCAACATGTGGAGAAGGGAAACGAACGAGCCAAAATGCCAGGCCCGGCTCATGTCCAGGGGAGCCGGAACCTAACCGCTCTCAAGAAACACATGGTATGTGGATTAAGATGTTAACTTTTTTGCACGGTGCATCTTGGTTCATTCAACTTGATGGTTAATTTTGCAGGAGGCGAAGGCTGGTCGCCCGGTCCACATCCCGGAAGCCCGGAGAGAAGGCCACAAGGGAAGGATGGCGCCGAAGTTCTGCAATGAAGTCGGCGGAGGAGAAGTGGGGGACCTTCAAAGAGGTCTTCCAGAGGTGCAGGCGGGAAGCCGAACCTACGTCCGAGCCCCTTGATCCTGAGCTTCTCATCATTGCTGGCGAGGGGAAGGGCCATGGCCGCCACCTCCTTTGCAACGGGGTGATCGCCACCTCCTCGCATCACAAGCTACACGAGATACGCGCATCGAGCACCAGCTCAACTCCATCCGTACGGAGTCGCCCAACCGCCGCATCACGTGAGATAGCGCGTCTCAAGGTTAGCATCCTAACCTTTCATTTATGTACATGCCTCGAAATAGCACCGTTCCAACCTATATGAGCCTAATGCCATGTTACAGGATTTAATGGCGCGTGAGGCTGTTGAAGAGGAGCAAAGGCGGCAGTGAAAGCGAGGAGTCCAGAGAAAAGGAACGGCAAGACGCGAACAAGAGGTTGAAGCTGCTTGAGGATCAACTACAGGTAGAACATTATCTAAACTAGAGTAGAAGATTCATTACATATGGACGAACCACCCTCACGTGACTCTCATCTTATAGGTTCTTATGCAATCTCGAAGCAAAGGCAAGTGATGCCCTCCTCCTCCTCCTCCTAATGTTAACCCGATGGCCTCTCCTCCTCAAAATGATCTAGATATGAACAAGTGTACTTCTATTGTGACGTGCACGTGTTTTGCAAGTAGTGACAATATGTATGAATTTGCGACTTGTGTGTGATGTCTACTAGGATAATACATTCGACTTGTGTGTGACAATATGTGGACTATCCCTAATTATGCCTATATATGTGTGGACTAGATCAAATTATGCCTATATATGTGTGGACTAGATCAAATTATGCCTATATATGTGTGGACTAGATCAAATTATGCCTATATATGTGTGGACTAGATCAAATTATGCCTATATATGTGTGGACTAGATCAAATTATGCCTATATATGATCAAATTGCACTGCAGTTGTTTTTATCTGCAGGGATCAGAAAAGAAATAGCTTGACAATGAGAATGGATGGAAAAGATTTTCGAGAGCAACACTCGAAAAGGATATACTTGCCGAGAGCGCCTCTTGGAAACATGGTCGCCCTGCAGGACACTCTTTGTTGTGCCATAACTTTTCCGAGAGCAGCTCTCGGAAAAGAAGGCGAGCATTGCCGAGCCTAGCTCTGGGCAAAGCTATGTAAAGTGTCAGCCCCCATGTGGGCCACTTACCGTCAGATCGTCGAAGGATTGCCGAGAGCAGCTCTCGGCAAAGATATCATCATTTTTTTTCAAAAATATTTAGCAAGTTATTTAAAACTTTTACTGATAAATGTGACCAGGGGGACCACATGTCAGTTAGAAAGAACACAAACACAAAAAAAATAGGATGTTGCATATGGTTTGCCGAGGGTGACGCCGCAAAGTCACGCAGAATCGACGGAGCCGCTCGGTTATGGGACGGGCATGCCACGTGGCTCCTCTTTGCCGTGAGCGGCTCTCGTCTCGCAACTTTGTCATCGCGGTGCTTCTTTGCCGTGAGGCGCGATGGCAAGTTGTCAATCGGTTGCGTGATCGTGGGTTTGCCGAGAGTGACACTCGGCAAACCTTGCTTTGCCGAGTGTCTGTGGTTTAGCACTCGGCGAAAAGCATTACACCCGGCGTACATTAAAATTCCAGTAGTGTTGTATGTAATTTTCAAAGAATATTTGTGAAATGTGGCACTAGTAAGTGTCATTTGCAACACTTGCATCAGCCCCCTGTCCATTGCCTTCCTTTCTTTTTGAGCTACCTTCCCATTTTTGGTACCTGTTTTCGTGTGCCTGCCCATGTGGTTTTCCCTTCCTCCTGGCCATTTGTTTGTTTTGTGATGTACTCCTAGTACGTATCAAGAAAATGGTATTGGCTCTTTTTTGTGGATGGGAGAAGATTGCAAGGGACCGGATCTGGTACTGCTAGGGTTCTTTCTTGAATTTGGGGAATCGTTGCATCATGGGCTTGCGAACGGGGTTGTCTTGCTAAAAAATCAATGTGTGTGGTGGACCCCTGACTGAGGACCATACTGACGAGGGAGTGCTGTCGTAGACGCCGTCTACTCCCAAACGGCTGTCAGCTATTCACGTGCGCTCGCCGTTAACAGAATAAATGTAATACAATGATTTCCTGACACCGTATACGACCGACAATACCCGATGCGGCCGACATCCCGATGCGAACGAATGTCCGGCGATTCCGTGAGTAGGCGCGCTCGTCCGCTCCTGTGGTTTTTCGCAGTTGAACCTCCTTATAAAATATTTTCTTTCACATGCTATTAGAGACTGAGAAGAAAAGTTGTTTCCACACGCTCCTCCTCCGTCGCTTCCTGTGTGCGTCACGGATTGTGGGAATGAGGCGAGCCGGGCTCACATCTATGCCTTTATTTTTTGACGGTTAGAAATGGAGAGTCCGTAATAAATGCACCACGAACCCGTGACTCTGATCGTGGGCTGTCACCGACTCGGATATGGATCCAGCACATGATGCTCCACGAATCTGTGACATCGGATCGTGGGCTGTCACCGACTTGGACGTGGGTCCAGCCTAGGGATGGCAATGGATACCCATTACTCGCGTACCCTGCGGGTAAAAACCCTATTAGGGCAAGGGTATGGGTCAAAAAAAAATACCCATGGATACATAAGTAGGAAAATTTCATACCCATCGGGTATAGTGGGTATGGGTATGGTTTACTATAACCCATACCCATGTACCCATGTACCCGCATATATTCTGAAAAATAGACCTTATATATATTATTTATCCACATATTAAACATATTATATGTACATAAATCCGACAACCCTAACAAGACCTCATCGTGCATTCATGTTAGGCCGCCGCACCACAATAGCTAGCCAACGAACGAGTGTGCGTTGATGTCATGATGTGTTGTTGTTTATAAATTATTGTTATAAGTTGTTGTTTATGATCATGTAATGCTCAAATTGATGTGTTGCAAATCTGGGTAATTTTACCCACGGGTACTCATTTACCCTGATGGGTGACGGGTATGGGAAAAGATTGTACCCGTCTACGGGTATGGGTACAGGTGATGGGTAAGGTTTGGGATGATGGGTAAGGGTATGGGGTGGCTCCACCCATACCCAAACCCTGCGGGTGCCATCCCTAGTCCAGCCCACGTCCTCCTTCCGGACCGCGCTTATATACTGAAGGCGTCAGCAACCCTAGTTGCGTGAGAAGAACAGATTGCATCTGCTCTGCCTCCACGCGCACCCTCCCACTGCTGTTCCTTTTGCTGCTGCTGCCGTCGCGATCCCATTTTGTCCATTGCGTATACGGTTGACAGGAGAGCAGGCCTCCAAAACCCCACCTCACGAGATCATGTACACGACAGGGGCGATTAGATTTTTGGGAGCGTCTCCTACGACCACTTGCAACCTTTAGTCTACGTCATCTTCGCCTTGGCCGTCACCATGAGCAGCCATCCAAAGTAGACTAACTCGCCGCCGAGAAACTTCAAAACGAGGAGAAGGCCACCGAGGACACCGCCGCCGTCGCCTGCACGGCTTCGGCCTGGCCTACTAGAGGGCATAACTCCTTTTATTACGCCTGATTATTTCTGTTTTGGCAGTACTAGCGATGTGCGTACATGTTTCTACTATATGCATAGTACGTGCTTACTTGGATCATAATCAGTATATGATTAATTATGTTAATGTCATGCTCATGATTTATTCATGGATTAAATTATTCAAAAAATTGCTAATATGCTCAATAAAACATGTAATTGTTGAGATAAGTCTGTTGTAGAGGCACCTAGATATCCTGTAGCTGACCCATGTAATATATGCCACATATATAAATAGATCCAGGAGGCCACCAGATTGGTTGTGCCGATCCAATCTCTTTCTCTTATTTCATATGGTATTATGCCATCTCACTTAACAGCAAGATGGGTTCTCGTTCCGCCGCCGCTTCTTCCTCCTCTGCGATGACAACCCTTTCCATGCCCGCCTCCTTCTCCTTGCCGGCTCCCTCTGTTGTGCTCGTGCCCTCTGCTAGCCTCATCACGACCCTCCTTACCACCTCCAACCACCTCATGTGGAAAGTGCAGGTTCTTCCTCTTTTGTGCACCACCAATGGCACCGACTACATCGGCGGCACCATCAAGGCTCCAGATCGACTCCTAGAAGTTGCTGACAAGGGGGTGCAAACGTCCAACCTGGAGTATGACACCTAGTTTCGCCAGGATCAGATCGTCTTCAGCTACCTGATGGCCTCTCTCACCGAGAACATTGTCGGATTCAGGGCTCCGCAGACCCAAGGAAGGTTCGAAATCTGAGGCGTGTGCAAAGAAATCAACCTGTCCAGCCAACCAATTCGTCACCCCCCACCGGCCTAGCTCGGTGAACAAGGAAGAAGATGGACACATCAGTTTACCCAGGTTCGGGCCACCTTGCGGTGTAAGACCCTACTTCTGCTTTGTGGTGGATTAGCCTCACGAGGGGCTGAGGATGAACTAGTACACAGGAAGAACACCCTCGCAAGGTCTGCTCTGGTGAGGGAATGAGTTGAGGATCTGATCCTCCCTCTTGGTGGTGGCTAGCCTATATTTACAGTGGCCTCGGTCCTCTTCCTCCAAAACAAAGGCGGGAAGGGATCCCACAGTGGCCAATTTTAAAGGGGACAAGTAGTATATCTTATCCTGACGAAAGGTGGCCTTCGCCTGCAAAGCTTCTGGTCGTGACGCCATGGTGGGCTCAGCGATGACATCCGTCCTGCCGTCTTGACGATCTTGGCCTCGTTGCATGGGAATGGAAACCTTTGGATGATTCCTCGCGACCCCGCGCCTGTGTTTGCCTCCTTAGCACCAAAGAGGAAACCTCCTGCTCTATGCCCGCTGGCGCCCGCCTGGCCTTGGTCGTCATGGCTTGCGTCACCTCAACCTCATGAGGTGGGCACCTGCATAGAAATATCCGCTTCTCAGGAGCCAGCCTGGGAAGGCCGCTCTCTCTGGAGGTCTCGATGTTGCCCGCATCGCGAGGCTTGGCCCCTCGCGAGGGTCTTGTCTTGAAGGTGTTGCAGATGGATCGTACCAGGCCATCGATGGAGCCACGCCGTGGGCCGCAGGCAAGCAAGTCTGGGTACCCTAGTTCCCAGAACGCCGACATTAGCCCCAGGGCCCAAGGCGCGCTCGGATTTGGCTTCGAGGCGAAGCCAAGGGGCAAGGGCGAAGCGCCGCGGGCCCCAATCGCCTGCGAACCGAGTAGACGTGTGGCGCATGATGGGACGTGGGTGTCTCCACTTCCCCACGCTGCCTCGGTAACTGCCCCAGGCTGACAAAAGACTGGCGCCAGCCTTCGAGCCTTCATTGCCTTCTCCTCACCTTGCTCAAGATCCCCTTTCTTCCTGCCGAGAGCACCTCCAGATCTGTCGAATTTCTCCTCCCAAGTTCTTCGAAATGGCATCCGGGAAGGCTAAGTCAGCCGCGAAGGCCGCGAGCTCCTCCCCCTCTCCCGCGCCGGCCCTCGGTGCATCCTCCGTCACCAAGGAGAGACACCTCGCCGCCGCGCTCCCATTGACAGTGAGCAATAACAACAAGTGGAACGAGACGATGCTCCTGGCAGGCTCCGACGAGCAAAGGACCTTGGTGGAGACGTTCTATCCCTTCTTCCTCCACGTTGTCTTCGCGGGGCTCGTCCCACCCTTCTCCGGGTTCTTCACCGCCGTCCTCGACCAATACCAGGTTCAGGCTCTACATCTCCAGCCTAACTCCATCCTTCTCCTGTTGATCTTTGCCTTCTACTGTGAGGCGTTCATGGACGTGATGCCCTCCGTTGTGCTCCTCCGCCACTTCTTCTATCTCCGTATGCATGATCCAACCTAGCGTTCTGGCTGTGTCTCCTTTGCCGTGTTCCATAGCGGCAATGCGCTTATGAGGGCCGGGAAGAAGGTGGAGAACTTCCGGCGTAGGTGGGTCTTCATGGACGCCAGGGGCCTCCACGCGCGGCTTCATGGACGCCAGGGGCCTCCGAAGAAGCTTGATCGGTGGGGTCATGAGAAGCTCACTGACCCCCGGGCGGCGCCGGTCCTGAGGAAGATGTAGGTGGACATGGAGACCGGGGTGCTAACGGGGGCCATGCTCGTCAAGGAGTTCCTGACGCCGCGCCTGGCCCCGCTTCAGGCACACTCGCGCCCCATGTGGGAGTTCAAGGGCGCGGAGGATGACATATGGCTGCGCTCAGGGAGTTTGATGGGCGAGGAGCTAGACAAGGCCATGAAAACCTTGCTTGAGAAGGATCCGGGCGGCCTCCAGGCGGCCTACATCCCGTTGTACCGCCATGCCCGTCTTCAACAAGCTGGGGCTTGTGCCGCCTGAGCTCCCCATCTTCAGGCGACGATGTCGAGGAGAAGGGGGAGGAGGACTCGGATGTGACTGTGGATGATGTGGCAGAGACCTCTCCTCCATCGTAGAGCGAGCTTCTCCGCGGCCTCTCCAACGACGACGCCACCGCCGAGCCCCCGGTCGAGGAATCCCCGCGCTCCACCGGGGTCATCACGAGGTTCGGGGCCACCCCCTTGTAGAGGCTGAAGGAAATATGCCCTAGAGGCAATAATAAGTTTGTTATTTTATATTTCCTTATCATGATAAATGTTTATTATTCATGCTAGAATTGTATTGATCGGAAACCTAAATACATGTGTGAATACATAGACAAACACTGTGTCCCTAGTGAGCCTCTATTTGACTAGCTCGTTGATCAAAGATGGTTAAGGTTTCCTAACCATGGACATGAGTTGTCATTTGATAATGGGATCACATCATTAGGAGAATGATGTGATGGACAAGACCCACCCATTAGCTTAGCATATTGATCGTTCAGTTTTATTTCTATTGCTTTCTTCATGTCAAATACATATTTCTTTGACTCTGAGATTATGCAACTCCCGGATACCGTAGGAATACCTTGTGTGCTATCAAACATCACAACGTAACTGGGTGATTATAAAGATGCTCTAAAGGTATCTCCGAAGGTGTCTGTTGGGTTGGCATAGATCGAGATTAGGATTTGTCACTCCGAGTATCGGAAAAGTATCTCTGGGCCCTCTCGGTAATGCACATCATAAGAAGCCTTGCAAGCAAAGTGACTACTGAGTTAGTTGCAGGATGATGTATTGAGGAATGAGTAAAGAGACTTGTCGGTAACGAGATTGAACCAAGTATGTAGATACCGACGATCGAACCTCGGGCAAGTAACATATCGATAGACAAAAGGAATAACGTATGTTGTCATAACGGTTCAACCGATAAAGATCTTCGTAGAATATGTAGGAGCCAATATGAGCATCCAGGTTTCGCTATTGGTTATTGACCAGAGAGGTGTCTCGGTCATGTCTAAATAGTTCTCAAACCCGTATGGTCCGCACGCTTAACATTCGATGACGATATTGTATTATATGAGTAATGTGTTTTGGTGACCGAATGTTGTTCGGAGTCCGGATGAGATCACGGACATGATGAGGAGTCTCGAAATTGTCGAGAGTTAAATATTAATATATAGGACGATAGTATCCTGACACTGAAAGTGTTCCGGAGTGTATCGGCTATTTATCGGAGTATCGGAGGGGTTACCAAAACCCCCGGGAGAGGTATATGGGCTGTATGGGCCATAAGAGGGGAGGACACAAGCCCACGAGGGGTGGCGCCCCTGGCATGTGGCCGAATTGGAGAAGGAAAAGGGGGGTTCGGCCCCCTTCCTTTCTCTCTTCCCCTTCCCTTTCTTCTCCGATAAAATGAGGAAAGGGGGCGCCACTTGGGGAAACCCCAAGTAGGATTCGGATCCTACTTGGGGTGCCCCCTGGCTGCCTCTCCTCCCCTCCCACCTATATATATGTGGGGAAGGGGGCGCCTAAAACACACAACATAAATTGTTAGCCGTGAGCGGCGCCCCCCTCCACAGTTTACACCCCCGGTCATATTCTCGCGGTGCTTAGGCGAAGCCCTGCAAGGATCACATCACCATCACCGTCACCATGCCATCGTGCTAATGGAACTCGTCTACTACCTCGACACCTTGCTAGATCAAGAAGGCGAGGGATGACACCGAGCTGAACGTGTGCAGAACTCGGAGGTGCCATACGTTCGGTACTCGATCGATGGAGCACAAAGAAAGTTCGACTACATCAACCGCGTTGTGAAACACTTCCGCTTACGGTCTACGAGGGTACGTAGACACACTCTCCCTCTCGTTTCTACGCATCTCCATAGATAGATCATTGCGTATGCATAGAATTTTATTTGTTTTCCATGCAACGTTTCCCAACAGTGGCATCATGAGCCAGGTCTATGCGTAGATGATATGCACGAGTAGAACACAAAGAGTTATGGGCGGTGATAGTCATACTGCTTACCACCAACGTTTTATTTTGATTCGGCGGTATTGTGGGGTGAAGCGGCCCGGACCAACCTTACATATCCAGGCATATGAGACCGGTTACACCGACAGACATGCAACTAGTTTTGCATAAAGGTGGCTGGCGGGTGTCTGTTTCTCCTACTTTAGTTGAATTGAATTTGACTATGGCTGGTCCTTGAAGAAGGTTAAAACAGCAAACTTGACGAAACACCATTGTGGTTTGATGTGTAGGTAAGAACGGTTCTTGCTAGAAGCCTGTAGCAGCCACGTAAAACTTGCAACAACAAAGTAGAGGACGTCTAACTTGTTTTTGCAAGGCATGTTGTGATGTGATATGGTCAAGACATGATGTGATATACGTTATTGTATGAGATGATCATGTTTTGTAAAAGTTATCGGCAACCGACAGGAGCCTGATGGTTGTCTCTTTATTATATGAAATGCAAACGACATGTAATTGCTTTAATTTATCACTATGCGTTAGCGATAGTTGTAGAAGAAATAGTTGGCGAGATGACCACGACGCTATGATGGAGATCAAGGTGTCAAGCTGGTGACAATGGAGATTGTCGGCGTTATGGGAACGGGGGTACCCAGGCTTGCCTGCCTGCGGCCTGCGGCGTGGCTCAATGGGTGGCCCAGTACGGCCCATCTTCATCAGCACAAGCTCAAGACCCTCGCGAGGGGCCAAGCCTCGTGGGGCGGATGACAGGAAGCTTCCTCAGGCACGGCCTCATCAGGCTGGCTCGCGAGGAGGCGGAGAGATCAAGGCGGGGTACCTCACGAGGTGCCCATGACGCAAGCCATGACGACCAAGGGCGCCAGGTGAGCGCCGACCAGCGATGTCCTCATTTCCTCTTTGGTGCAAAGGAGGCAAGCGCAGGGCAAGAGCATCAAGCAAAGGCAACCATTTCGGTGCAACAAGACCAAGACCAACACAACGGCAGGAAGGAGGTCATCATGGAGCCCGAGCCGGCATCATCGTCAGAGCCTTTGGCAGGCGAGGACCAACTTTAGTCAGGATAAGTGTACTAGATGTTCCCCTTCAAAATGGCCAATTGTTGGCGCCCTTCCCGCTCAATATTTGGGAAGAGGCCCAGGGCCTGTGCCTATAAATAGGACTAGCCACCCACAGGGTAGAGGCATCTTGAATCCTGAAAGGGATCTTGAATACTGAAAGGAGAAAGCTAGAGATCAATCTAGAGAGAGAGAAGCGACTGAACTCCCCCTAGCAGTTCGTCGCACCGGCCAAGAAGAGACTCTCGCGAGGCTGTTCTTCCTTGTACTGTTCATCATCAGCCCCTGAGGCAATCCACCACACCACACACTGGAGTAGGGTATTACACCACAATGGTGGCCTGAACCAGTATAAACCTTGTGTCCCTTGTGTTGCTCTTTGTGTAGTTAGATCCTTGCGAGGGGATGAGGTGTAGGTAGGTTGGAGGTGAGATCTCCGCGTGCACCCCAGAGTTCGAACCTAGAGGGTCTGCCGGAACCCGAAATCCGACAGAGATAATGACGATGCTTTGGAGATGGAGATCAAAAGCAAAAGATGATGATGGCCATATCATGTCACATATTTTGGTTGCATGTGATGTTTATCTTTTAGGCATCTTATTTTTCTTAGTACGGCGGTAGCATTATAAGATGATCCCTTAACTAAAATTTCAAGGTATAAGTGTTCTCCCTGAGTATGCACCGTTGCGACAGTTCGTCGTGTTGAGACAACACGTGATGATCGAGTGTGATAGACTCTACATTCACATACAACGGGTGCAAGACAGTTTTGCACATGTGGAATACTCGGGTTAAACTTGACGAGCCTGGCATGTACATACATGGCCTTGGAACACTGGAGACCGAAAGGTCGAACATGAATCATATGGTAGATATGATCAACATAGAGATGTTCATCATTGATGACTACTCCATCTCACATGATGACCGGACATGGTTTAGTTGATTTGGATCATGTATCATTTAGATGACTTCAGGGATGTCTATCTAAGTGGGAGTTCTTCAGTAATTTGATTAACTGAACTTAATTTATCATGAAGTTAGTCCTGATAGTTTTTGCATATCTATGTTGTAGATCTATGGCCCGTGCTACTGTTCCCTTGAATTTTAATGCATTCCTAGAGAAAGCTAAGTTGAAAGATGATGGTAACAACTACACGAACTGGGTCCGTAACTTGAGGATTATCCTCATTGGTGCACAGAAGAATTATGTCCTTGATGCACCACTAGGTGAAAAGCCTGCTGCAGGAGCAGATGCTGATGTTATGAGCATCTGGCAAGCTCGATCCCATGACTAATCGTTAGTTGAGTGTGCCATGCTTTACGGCTTAGAACCGGGACTTCAAAGATGTTTGGAACGTCATGGACCATATGAGATGTTCCAGGAGTTGAAGTTAATATTTCAAGAAAATGCCCGAGCTGAGAAATATGAAGTCTCCAATAAGTTCTATAGCTACAAGATGGAGGAGAACAGTTCTATCAGTGAACACATACTCAAAGTGTCCGGGTATCATAATCACTTGACTCAGCTGGGAGTTAATCTTCCAGATGATAGTGTTATTGACAGAGTTCTCCAATCACAGCCACCAAGCTACGAAGGCTTCGTGATGAACTATAATATGCAAGGGATGGACAAGACAATTCTCGAGCTCTTCGCAATGCTCAAAGCTACGGAGGTAGAAATCAAGAAGGAGCATCAAGTGTTGATGGTTAACAAGACCACCAGTTTCAATAAAAAGGGCAAGGGAAAGAAGGGTAACTTCAAGAAGAATGGCAAGCAAGTTGCCACTCCCGGGAAGAAGCCCAAAGCTGGACCTATGCGTGAAACTGAGTGCTTCTACTACAAAGGGACTGGTCACTGGAAGCAAAACTGCCCCAAGTATTTGGCAGATAAGAAGGATGGCAAAGTGAACAGAGGTATATTTGATATACACGTTATTGATGTGTACCTTACTAATGCTCGTAGTAGCACCTGGGTATTTGATACTGGTTCAGTTGCTCATATTTGTAACTCAAAACAGGGTCTACGGATTAAATGAAGATTGGCTAAGGACGAGGTGACGATGCACGTCAGGAATGGTTCCAAGGTCGTTGTGATCTCCGTCGGCACGCTACCTCTACATCTCCCTTCGAGATTAGTTTTAGACCTGAATAATTGTTATTTGGTGCCAGCGTTGAGCATGAACATTATATCTGGATCTTGTTTAGTGCGAGATGGTTACTCATTTAAATCAAAGAAATGGTTGTTCTATTTATATGAATAATATCTTTTATGGTCATGCACCCTTGAAGAGTGGTCTATTTTTGTTGAATCTCAATCGTGGTGATACACATATTCATAATATTGATGCCAAAAGATGCAAAGTTGATAATGATAGTGCAACATATTCGTGGCACTGCTGTTTAGGTCACATTGGTGTAAAGCGCATGAAGAAACTCCATGTAGATGGACTTTTGGAATCACTTGATTATGAATCATTTGATACTTGCAAACCATGCCTCATGGGCAAGATGACTAAAACTCCATTATCCGGAACAATGGAGCGAGCTAAGGACTTATTGGAAATAATATATACGGATGTATGTGGTCCGATGAGTGTTCAGGCACGCGGTGGGTATCGTTATTTTCTGACCTTTACAGATGATTTGAACAGATATGGTATATCTACTTAATGAAACACAAGTCTGAAACATTTGAAAAGTTCAAAGAATTTTAGAGTGAAGTGGAGAATCATCGTAATAAGAAAATAAAGTTTCTATGATCTGATCGCGGAGGCGAATATTTGAGTTACGAGTTTGTCTTTCATTTAAAACAATGTGGAATAGTTTCACAACTCATGCCACCTGGAACACCACAACATAATGGTGTGTCCGAATGTCATAACCGTACTTTATTAGCTATAGTGCGATCTATGATGTCTCTTACCGATTTACCACTATCGTTTTGGGGTTATGCATTAGAGATAGTTGCATTCACATTAAATAGGGCACCATCTAAATCCGTTGAGACGACACCGTATGAACTATGGTTTGGCAAGAAACCTAAACTGTCGTTTCTTAAAGTTTGGGGTTGCGACACTTATGTCAAAAGGCTTCAGTCTGATAAGCTCGAACCCAAATCAGAGAAGTGTGTCTTCATAGGATACCCTGAAGAAACAATTGGGTACACCTTCTACCACAAATCCGAAGGCAAGATCTTTTTTGCCAAGAATGGAAACTTTCTTGAGAAGGAGTTTCTCTCGAAAGAAGTGAGTGGGAGGAAAGTAGAACTTGATGAGGTAACTGTACCCTCTCTGAATTTGGAAAGTAGTACATCATATAAATCCATTCCCGTGATGCCTACACCAACTAGAGAGGAAGCTAACACTACAAAAAAAGACACATCCGTGACATTTTGGGCTGAACAAAAAAAATTATGTCATGCTTATGACACTTCTATGACGATAATTGTGATAGAACCCGGTATCATCACAGATGTGGTGGGCTCCTACTTCTATGACAAAAAAATCATGACATAAAATGGGATTTTCGTCCTGGTCGGGCCGGAGACGCAGCTGCGTGATATTCTTTGGGCCATCCATGATGGAAAAAACCGTGGTAGAAACGAGGGCGAGGAAAATATCGGGGAGTTCCCAGTTACGGTGGGTGGTCGGGGGCCAAGCAATGCGCGTTTCTCTCGTACACGTACGCGTGTGTGCGAGGCGTTGCGCTCTAACTGAATCCAAGCGAGGCATTGGGCTCTAACTGAACCCGAGCGATTGCACTAGCTATGTTACTGAGCCCGAGCGATCGATCCCTTGTTGTTAACTGAACCCGAGTGATTCCTTCGCTACTACTGCTAACTTAAGCCGATCGAACACTTCTCCCTCCTTCCCTTGATGAACAGTGAGCGTTGTTGGGGGGAGTTTGGATGAACGGTTCCCTGTGGGGGGTTGGATGAACATGACCCCATGGTAGTAGAGGTCGTTGCCGCCGCATGAACAGGACCCCGATCAATCGAGCCGGTTGGGGGGTGGATGAACAGGACCCCGTGGAAGGGCTGCATGAACAGGACCCCGTGGAAGGCTGGTTGAACAGTAGCCAGTGGAGGGCTGGATGAATAGTAACTCGTGGAGGGGTGGTTGAACAGGACCCCGTGGAGAGGGCTGGTTGAACAGTAGCCGGTGCAGGAGCGGTGGAGGTTGGATGAACAGGAGCCCGTGGATGAACAGTCGCAGGTGGAGGCTGGAGGAGGTCGACGGTGAATGAACAAGAGTCGTGGAGGCAACGATGGTGGAGATGAACAGTATCCCGTGGAGTCTCTGCGTTTTGCGGTACGCCACACCTCCCCGATGAACAGGACCCCGTTTTGACCGTGGCGCTCCAACACAAGCACGCTTCCTCCGCTTTGCGATGCACGCCACACCCCTCCCGATCAACAGGACCCCGTTTCGACTGTAGGAGGTCCAAGAGAAGTCCGTTTCCTCCGTTTTGTGGTACGCCAGACCCCTCCCGATGAACATGATCCCGTTTTGACCGTGGCCGGTCGAACACAAGGTCGTTTCCTCCGTTCTGCGGTACGCCAGGCCTCGTTTCGATCGGCTGTTCCATCCAAGTCGGTTGGCTCCCGATGAACACAACGTATTCCATTGCCTCCCCATGAACACGAGGCATTCCGTTGCCTCCCCATGAACACGACGACGACGCAGTTTCTCCGTTTCGACCCAGCCATGTACACGAACCCAGGCCATATGTATGCGCGAGTAGGCGTTCGAGACCCCGCCCGTATGTACGTACATGGCCGTATTTTTTGGCGTGTGGCTGTATGTACGTGTACACAGTTTAGACGGGACAGCCTGAACTAGTATGTGGGGGGCTCGACTATGACATGTGCCGCTACTTACTCGGCCACGGTTCATCGTTGCAGAGCGACCGATCGACCAGTATGTACGTACACGTTCCGAAGGGACAAACAACGGTACGTACGCTTCGACCGGGTGGGTCCTAGCTGTCAGGGAGGATAAGGACGCACTTCCTTGCTTGCGAAGATATATCTGCTGGGTCCCAGCTGCCAGGGGGGATATTTTTTGCCCGTAATAAGGACGCACTTCCTAACATGTGAAGATGTAGCTGGTGGGTCCCAACAGTCAGGGGGAGAAAACATTATTTTTCAGGGTAAAAGGATGCAGTTGCATGCATGCGTCCATGGGCGTGGTGCGTCCCCACTGTCAGCCTCTCACGTACAGTTATCTTCCGATGACTCTCGTTTGTTGATCACGTTGACCACACCGTGCCGAGCGCACCAAGGCCGGTGGACGACAGCGAGGCCCCATACTGGAACGACCCGGAGATTTGGAAGACGCGGCAGTGGAGTCGCACATGGAGAGAAGTGGGAAACTTGACAGGTTCGGGTGCACGGCAGCACTGCCGCCCACAGGAGACAAGAGCAAGAACAACGGTTGTAGAAGGAGCACGGCTATTGGATTAACATCCAACGGTCCAGCTCCTAGAATCTTTTGTTGATTAAGTTGACAAAGCCCTGCGTACACGTCTTCTTAGTAGGCCCACAAGTCAGCCACCAAATCTGCCGGGTCCCAGCTGTCATCGGGAGGAATAGTTTTTTCGCATAACAAGGAGGCACTTATTTCCGTGCGAAGTTACATCCGGTGGGTCCCAACTGTCAGGGGGAGGAAACAACTTAATAAGGAGGAACTTTCCTTGCGTGCGACCGTGGACCTCGTGGGTCCCAGCCGTCAGGCTCTCCACGTACAGTCCTCTTCTGATGACTCTCGTTTGTTGACCACGCCGCGCCGAGCGCAGCGAGGCGGTGGACGACAACGAGGCCCCAGACTGGAACGACCCAGAGATGGGGAAGGCGCGGCAGTGGAGTCACAGACGGAGAGGAGTGGAAAACTAGACTGGTTCGGGTGCGGGGTGGGCCTACACTCGACAGAGAATAACAAGAGGTGCAGAGTGGAGGGATGGCCTGGCCATCGGTGGGGTAGTGTTTCGCTGCGAGGCGCGCAAAACAACACCGCTGGACGCCGGAGGGTGGAGCAGGCGGTTCTGACAACGCTGGGGGAAGACGACGAGAGATTGAAGAAGAATGCCGGCCGTGGGATGTAAATCCAATGCCTTGCTTAGGCTTCGACCTACTGGCCCACATGGCAGCCTTTCCATTTGTTTTTTAGTCCATTTGGTGGGCTGGGTGAAACAATGGTGTAGCATCTATGCAGCCCGTTTATATATATATGGTAGAATTTAAAGCCCATTTGCATTTTTCTCGAAATCCGCGGACTTGCTGGGCTGGGTGAAAATATCATGTTGGGATGGACGGAGAAATGTTATAAAAACGTAAACACATGATTGCACGTCTATTCCTGCATTGGTCAGTAAAATCTTCGCAAGCTTATATACGCAATCACTAGGAGTTAACTTGCCAAGTTATATATAAACATTTATTATTATTATTATTATTTTGTAAGAACTTTCAATTTACGAAATAAAATATCATTTTAATTTGATGAGTTAATAGGACGTGGGGTATTATTATTTTTTAGGCTAGATGTGGGACAGTTGAGTTGGTTAGGGAAAAGTACTGGGAGAAAACTCAGTTTACATCGAAAAAGAAAGTGGGAGAAAATTCAGATATAGGATTAATGAAAACAAAAAATAAAGGAAGTGGGAAGGTCTATAAAACGGTTGGACGAACGACATGTTTAACGGAACCTTATGTTGTTTCTATTATATATATATATATATATATGTAATAAAATAAGATATAAATATATATACTATTACAGAAGGGAAAACATAGGTTCAGTTTTTCATTCTTATAGAAAAATAGAACTGAGTTGTGCGTCGTCTTGAAAAACAAACATAACTTGGGCTGCTGATGTTATAGACAAGCTAGGTTGGGAGGCCCAGAGGCTGCTTGATACCTGCTAGATCCAAAAAACTTTGAAACATGTCGTGGGCTGCCCATGTTAAACAACAAAACCTAGGCCATGGACCTGGTGGGCCCGGGACTGTCAGCCTCTCGATGAACAGTTGTCTCTCGATTCCTCTTGTTTTGCTAACCATGTTGGGAACGACAGACGGCGGAGCCGCAGTGAGAGCACCAAGGCGGAGGACAACGTCGAGACCTCGGACGAACGAACCGGAGTGGGGGAAGATGCAGGCGGAGGGGAGTACGAGGGTTGACTTGTTCGGGTGCAGGGTGGGCCGGTGGAGCTGCAGCCGTCGGACTATGTGTGGGAGTAGAGGGATGGCCTGGCCAATGCCATAGGCTATGATGGCCAGCTGCTGTATGGGAAGAGGACGAAAGATTGAACAAAATAAAGAAATACAAATGGATAAGTAGTTGGTCCCATATGTCTGTGTACGAGACCTGTTGGGTCCTCCTGAGAAGGGGAATATGTTGGGAGGAAGGAGATTCAAAGCACGACAGCCGAGTGAACTAGTTTTTTTTAACGGACAAGTGAACTAGTTACATACATAAGCATATAGCCACTAAAAAAAGCAAACAGGTTAATGGGTTCTTAGAAGAAATATTTCGGACAAACCAGATAATTACGACATATAGGCTAATGCATGAAACACTCAGATGATAAAGGTGCTTAAACAAATAAAGTACAACATCTAGACCTTCCTGGCACGCTTGATCATGACGCTGCGGCTATCCGTGTACTCATCGATTATGGGAAGCTGTCGGTGTTCTGGGAACGGGGGTACCCAGACTTGCCTGCCTGCGGCCTGCGCCGTGGCTCAAGGGGTGGCCCAGTACGGCCCATCTTCATCAACACAAGCTCAAGACCCTCACGAGGGGCCAGATTGGGCGGGACGACGTGAAGCTTCCTCAGGCATGGCCTCGTCAGGCTGGCTCGCGAGAAGGCGGAGAGATCAAGGTGGGGTACCTCACGAGGTGCCCATGACACAAGACATGACGACCAAGGGTGCCAGGTGGGCGCCAACCCGCGCAGTGTCCTCATTTCCCCTTTGGTGCAAAGGAGGCAAGCGCAGGCCAAGGCATCAGGCAATGGCAACCATTTCGGTGCAACAAGACCAAGACCAGCAGGACGGCAGAACGGAGGTCACCGTGGAGCCCAAGCCAAGGCCACCGCTGTGAGTCTTTGGCAAAGCGAGGACCGACTTTAGTTAGGATAAGTGTACTAGATGTTCCCCTTCAAAATGGCCAATTGTTGGTGCCCTTCCCGCTCAATATTTGGGAAGAGGCCCAGGGCCTCCCACTATAAATAGAGCTAGCCACCACCAAGGCAAGCAGGTGGAAGGGTGAAGGAAAAAGAGAGGGGGGTCGATCAGAGAGAGGATCGGCATCTAGAAAGAGAGAAAGAGAGGCGACTGAACTCCCCTAGCAGTTCATCGCACCAGCCAAGAACAGACCCTCGCGAGGCTGTTCTTCCCTTGTACTGTTCATCATCAGCCCCAGAGGCAATCCACCACACCACACACTGGAGTAGGGTATTACACCACAATGGTGGCCCGAACCAAGATAAACCTCGTGTCCTCCGTGGTTGTTCTTCATGTAGTTTAGATCCTTGCGTGGCGTCGAGACTTAGGTAGGTTGGAGGTGTGATCTCCGGGTGCACCCCAGAGTTCGAACGTAGTGGGTCTACCGGAACCCGATATCCGACATTTGGCGCGCTTGGTAGGGGTGCACCGGTATCCGCCTTCCGCCGCCTCGCATCTGTCGAGACACTCGTCGAGCCCTGCCGAAGGCCGGGCCGCTCTCGCTACTCGCGTCGCCCAGACGGCCCCCGTCGGCGGCCGCCCCCGCCGTTCCCCGTCGCCTGCCGTCAACGCCGCCACCGGCCCGGCGGGGAACGAGCAGCAGGTGTCGTCTCTGCATCCTTCGGTGCGGCGGGAAGGCCGCACTGCCACCCCGTCGCTGACTCCAGCCGGTTCTTCGTCCCACGCCCGTCGCGCTCCTGCGGACGCGCACGCCGCTGCCGTTCTCGCACGGAACTCCTGCACTACCGTCCGTCGGACGACCTCTCACGACGAGTGGCTCGCCCGCATCACCGATCTTGTCAAGACCGCGTGGGGCTCCTCACGCCATCCCTCTCGCTGCACCGCGCCCCGCCTTGCGCGGGCGATGAAGCTCCGGGGGCGCCTCAGCCTCCTCCCCCTCAAGAAGGCGCCTTGGCCCCAAGGCGCGTGGCCCCTGGGCAGAACCCACTCCGTCCGGCACCAAAGACAAAGAAGAGAAGAGCTGCCAAGAGGTCCCTCGTCCCCAAGAAGCTGCCCGAGTGCTCCTCGTGACCGCCCGTCACGACTGCTCCTGCTCCAACGCCAAGACCCTGCGCTGCTCTGGCGGCAACAAGACGGGACCTCCAAGATCAAGCCCTCCGTCACCAAAGGCCTCAGCAGCCACTGCAGGCTTCCGTGCCTTCACCGCCGAAGGCGCAGCGTGGCACGGCCGCAAGTTCAAGCCGCACCTGCCCCCACGCCACGATGGCACGGGCCGACCTGGAGTTCCTCCAGCTCTATGGGCTGGGCATCAAAGCCGCCAACGGGACGAGAAGGTCATGGCGAACTGGTTTCCCATGGCGCTCAAGGACGGTGCCCGCACTGGCTCTGAACTCGCTCTCGCACGATTTCCTCCTGGAACGAGATGCGCACTCGATTCATCGCCAACTTCCAAGGCACCCGCGATCGGCCCCGCCATGAGTGACTTGTGCCGCATCAAGCAGCCGTCGGGGAGACCTCGCAAAGTTCATCCAACGCTTCAACAACGCCGCCTTAAGATCCCTGTGGGGTCTAAGGAGGCCATCATCTCAGCCTTCTCCGACGGTGTGCGTGGACGTCAAGATGAAGGAAGAGCTCGCGATCCATGAAGACCGTGCACATCCTCGAGCTGTTCAACTTGGCGACCAAGTGCGCGCCAGGCTGAGGAAGGACGCCTTTCCCTTCTCGAGCTGCCGGCCGCCACCGTAAGAGAAGAAGCCCAAGGTCAAGGACGTGAAGTGCAAGGGGCTGCCGTGCTTGCAGCAGAGCCGACACCAAGCGAGGAAGGATCACCGAGTCATCCAAGGGCCGGTATCACAGGTACCATGACCTCCACACCCACAACACCAACGAATGCCAAGAGCTCAAGGCCGTGCGGGACGTGCGTGCCGACCGACGCCCCGAGCGCAGCGACCGGGGCTATGGCCGAGGAGGAGGAAGAGGTGGAGGACAATGGGAAGACCGTGGCCCTTGCCAAGGGTGGCGTGACCGACCTCGCGAGGACCGCTGGCAGGATCAGCCTCGCGAGGGAGGTTGGAGGGACCCGCCTCGCGAGGGAGGCTGGAGGGATCATCCTTGCGAGGATCGCCCACAAGGCAACGCAGGCCTCCCTCCTCTGCCACCGCAGCCAAGGAGAAATGAAGACCATCATCAGGACGAGGGGGTTGGGGGCTTCCAGGAGCCGCGCGCAATCGCTTGCATCCTGGGCGGAGCTCAAGCCCCAGCCTCTCAGCACATCTTCAAGCGATTCGCCCGCCAAGTGAATGCAGTCCTCCCAGCTCGAAGCCACCGCCCCTCGGGTGGTCAGCGTGCGCCATCACATTCAGCTCGGCCGGATCAGCTCAAGTCTTGCGCAGCCACCGGAGTCCTCCCGATGCTTTGTTCCCCAATCATCAGCAATGTGCAAGTCACCAGGACCCTCATCGATGGCGGAGCAGGGCTCAATGTCCTGTCCGTCGAGACATTCAAGAATCTCCAAGTGCCATACAATCAGCTTCAGCCATCCAGGCCTTTCTCCGGACTCACTGATGGTTCCACAGTTCCGATAGGGCAGGTACGCCTTCCTGTCACCTTTGGGACATGCGACAACTACCGCACCGAGCTCATTGACTTCGACGTCGCTCACATTCGCTTGTCGTACAATGCCATCCTTGAGTACCCAGCTCTGGCCAAGTTCATGGCCGTGACTCATCACGGCTACAATGTCCTCAAGATGCCAGGAAGCGGTGGAGTCATCATGGTGCGTTGTGAAGAGAGAGACGCAGCGTGTTCCCTGGAGCGTGCTTTTCAAGCCGCGTCAATTGAAGATCCAGATCGCAGGAGCGGAGGGCTTCCCGAGGTGGTCCCTAAGAAGAAGAAGACATCCCCTGGTCATAGCCCTCGGGAGGCAGGCCCCTCAGAGTCCGCGCCCATTCCAGGGGCGCCTCCTTCTGTCGCATAGGAAGGTGCGCCCGCCCTCCTCGAGCAAGGCTTGAGGGCTCTTTCCTGGAGGGCCACCGACTTTGCTAAGATCACGAGGGAGGCGCTCGTGCACCACTTGGAGGCGTGTTTCAAAGCATGTTTCCCTCAGGAAGGAGCAAGGCAAGGAGGGCCAAACCCTCAGGAGTTCGTCGCCAGGATCATTCAGAGCCGCAGGAGTCAAGAGTCATGAGTGGCAGCCGCCGCCACTCCGCCGTAGCTCCCCATCCAGCGAGGATGGTGGGGCTGGCGTCTGCATCGACATACCAGGCTCAACCGAGCCGCCTCTCGAGCGCCTCTGGCCCTCACGCTGGGCGCCTGTGAAGGTCCACCCACAGCTATGTTCGCATGCCTTACGGCTTGCCGAACGCTGCCGCTGCCGTGCAGCGCCTCATGAGGTGCATTCTGGAGGCTCAAGTGGCCAGGCGTTCCGCAGTCCTAGCAGAGATGGAGATGGTCCGCGAGGAGCCACCAGCGCCTCCGGAGCCTCGCGAGGCTCCTGGGCCTGGGGGCTCATGAAGATCGGCTTCCGCAGCGCACGACGTGCGCTACTTCAGCATCCCTTCATCTCCAACATCACCAGGTGACGTCCTTCGAGTTTCATTTTCAGCTGGGAGCGCCCCCCAGGGCTGCATCATTCCTAGGCCGCGTGGGTCCGTCCCTGCGGCATGTATCTCTTTCGATTCATGTTTCTAGTTTACTTTATTGGGGGCGCCCCTCGGGCTGCGCCATCCCCAAGTCACTCGGGCCCGACCCAGTGATGTTCGCCTTCTCTGCGCCTATCTAAATGGATTTGCTCCTTCGTGATTAACGTGTTTGACCTAATCGCTCGCTCGATTGACACCAACTGATGGAGCTGCTCCCTAATGGCACGACGCTTGCGCATGGGTCCGTCCCTGCAACGTCGCCAAACCTGAATGGCTGAGCTCTGGCCGCGGCAGCCCCGCAAGGCGCCACCTCGTCAAGCCTTCAGTGCCTCATCACCCTCCGTGAGCAACCAACGGCCGATCGTCGATTGTCCTGGCGAACTCTCGTTCTTCTTGTGATGAGCCTGCAGGATCTCTTCAAGGAGCAGCGTCAGGCGAGGCCTTCACGACGTCTCCTTCACTCTTGTCCACGCGAACCGCTTGCACGTTAAAGGGGGGGTACCTGAGCATCGCGACTCATGCACTCCTACTGGCTCTCCATCCCTCACCTCCTGGCCTTGTCCACGGCATCGCGACCTAGCATACCAGCGACGGCTGAGCTCGCTCGAGGGTCGGGACCCGAGGACGTAGAGCAGAAAGGGGAGTAAAGGCGAGAGGGAAGAGGCACGCGGGGACCTCGCCGGGCAACTCCTGAGCTGTCGATGCGCGGACCTAACACCGCACCAAGAGACGGTTCCTTGACTCCCGAGATAAGTCATCCTCCGGAAATACTAGCTATCGCAGCACCGACCTCGCACCTAATGCAATCCCGTGTTAGCAACATCACGCTCCTTTCTCACCGAATGATGGCTGCTTGAGCGCTAAAGGGGACCTCCTGAGCATCGCGACTCAGGGGCTCTTACTGGACCCCGGGCCGCTCACCTCCTGGCCTTGACCACGGCATCGCGACCTGGCATACCAGCGACGGCTGAAGCCTGCCTTGGGACCGGGACCTGTCGGCGCAGAGCGTCAAGCCCTCGCGAGGTTCGAAAGGAGGAACTAAGCTAAGATGGGATGAGCATCTCGCACCACTTCACGACAAGGATCATATTAACAAACGGAACCGCAAGCACCTTACAAGCCCCCACAGGGTGTGTTCTTCGATTCCTCGCAGGGAACAAAAGGAGCAGATCCTAAAGAGCGCTAACTACGCACGTCTCCACAAGGAGATGCCATCATCAACAGTGGGCCGCCAGGCACCAGCGCCAACCCCATCCAGATCACCGGCGCTGGAAGCCTGACACGCCCGCCCGGCTCCGAGCGCGGTGCAAGCTTGGAGGCTCGTAGCTGTCATCGCTCGTCTCCGGAGTCGCGAAGGGCTCGGCGGAGTCGCTGGGTCCTCCGACACCTCCGCTGCCTGAGGAGCTGCTGGGGGAGCGGTCGGCGAGCCTAGTCCTCGCCACGGCAGGGCCTCGGCCGCCTCTCTCAGGGCAGCACTCCAGCCGGCATCCTTCCGCGTCGAAGACCTTGAAGAACATCAAGGAAGCGCCATCATACTCCAGGTGGATCACGAGGGCGCCCCTCGTCCGGCAGACCCGGGCAATCTCGCCCCAGCCTCGGGTCATGAAGACCTTGCCCGGAGCAATGACCGCAACCTCCGCTCCGGTCGCAGGGGTGCTGCAGCCGGCATGCTGCAACCAGAGCTCCAGAGAGCCCCTCTACGGAATCACGAAGGCGAAGGAGGGCGGAAGGCGAATCCAAGACTGAGGAGGCATGGCGGCGTGGAGCACAACCTCTCGGGAGGAGCCCTCGGCATGGACTCCGGGAGGAACAACGCGCACCGCCGTGAACCGCCGACGCTGACGGCGGCGTCGTCCGTAGCGCTCGGCGTCGACTCCTTCAGGGCCCTCAATGCGGGCGTACAAGGGCAACGGTAACCCTGGCGGTGGCCGCTCATACCTGGGCCTCGACACCTCCTGCCGGGCGCCCTCATCTCGGCGGCAGAGGGCTAGCCGTTTCTTCGGCGGAAGCGGATCGGGACCCTCTCGAGGGGCCTTTCCTTTCTCTTCTACGGAGAACCGGCGGATCGGAGCCGTTGTCGCAATGTGGAGCAAGGGCAAGGATGGAGAAGAAGGAGAAGCAAGAAGAGATGGACTGGAAGGGATCGCGCCGTTCCATACATATAGCCGGGGGAGGCCAACCGTCGACCTCCACGATCACAGGTAATCATGACCCGCTTTGCATGCAGGGACTTGTCAATTCGTGCAGTTGCCGAGGCATCATGGGGAAGTGGAGACGCCCACGACCAACCAATCGCCACGCGGCGCTCAAGGCCGCAAGCTGTTGGGGCCCGCGGCGCTTCGCACTTGTCCCTTTGCTTCTCCGCTAAGCCAAGTCTAGGCGCGCCTTGGGCACGGGGGCTACTGTCGGCGTTCTGGGAACGGGGGTACCCAGACTTGCCTGCCTGCGGTCTGCGGCGTGGCTCAAGGGGTGGCCCAGTACGGCCCATCTTCATCAACACAAGCTCAAGACCCTCGCGAGGGGCCAAGCCTCGCGGGGTGGATTTACGAGAAGCTTCCTCGTGCACGGCCTCGTCAGCCTGGCTCGCGAGGAGGCGGAGAGATCAAGGCGGGTACCTCACGAGGTGCCCATGACGCAAGCCATGACGACCAAGGGCGCCAGGCGGGCGCCACCGCTGCAGTGTCCTCATTTCCCCTTTGGTGCAAAGGAGGCAAGCGCAGGCCAAGGCATCAGGCAATGGCAACCATTTCGGTGCAACAAGACCAAGACCAGCAGGACGGCAGAACGGAGGTCACCGTGGAGCCCAAGCCGGCGTCACCGTCAGAGTCTTTGGCAGGCGAGGACCGACTTTAGTCAGGATAAGTGTACTACATGTTCCCCTTCAAAATGGCCAATTGTTGGCGCCCTTCCCGCTCAATATTGGGGAAGAGGCCCATGGCCTCCCACTATAAATAGAACTAGCCACCACCAAGGCAAGCAGGTGGAAGGGTGAAGGAAAAAGAGAGGGCGATCGGTCAGAGAGAGGATCGGCATCTAGAAAGAGAGAAAGAGAGGCGACTGAACTCCCCTAGCAGTTGATTGCACCAGCCAAGAATAGACCCTCGCGAGGCTGTTCTTCCCTTGTACTGTTCATCATCAGCCCCAGAGGCAATCCACCACACCACACACTGGAGTAGGGTATTACACCACAATGGTGGCCTGAACCAGTATAAACCTCGCGTCCTCTGTGTTGTTCTTCATGTAGTTTAGATCCTTGCGAGGCAACGAGATGTAGGTAGGTTGGAGGTGCGATCTTCGCGTGCACCCCAGAGTTCGAACCTAGAGGGTCTGCCGGAACCCGAAATCCGACTGAAGCAGACACGCCCTCGTGTCCAAGATCCGCCTGTACATGTCATAGCATGCGTATGCGTCCTTAGCCATGTAGGTTATGTAGGCTAGATTCAGAGGTACCTCCCACGTGTTCAGGTCCTTGGTATCGTTGTCTTCTTTCATGTTGGCGTAGCTGGGGTCGATGATGGTCTCAACGAGGTCAACCACGGAGTCCTTCTCCTACCCGTTGCTGATGATCTTGTATTTCTTCTGGATGTCGACAAGCTTGTTGCATCAGATGGCCGAATCATCATGTTCTTCCTTCTCTCCACCGTAGTGAAGGTGCAGTCGGCGCTGCCGATGAAATGGGCGAATGCTCCAGAACCTCTGATGGCCCTACAGTAGTGGTAGACGAGAACCTCGTCCCGCACGCATACCTGGGCGACCACGATCCGCTGGTCCCTGTTAGGAGACAGATGGATGGGCACAAGGTTAGTCCTGCGACCTTGTGCTTTCTGATCCTGTAGGTACTGCTTGAACTCGGCAAGGCCGAGCTTCACCGAGTCCGGATCGTTGGTGCACATCACATTCAACTTGGTGCATCCATGGGACTTAACGGCGAACTCAAAGGTGAACACCTTTCTGAAGTCCATATCCAGCAGGCTCACCCCTCGGATTGCCATTGGAGTGTCTTCAAGTGAATGAGTGGATAGGCGGCGGCGGTAGTTCGTTTTTCAGCTCTTGGGGAACTGGATTCAACAGTAAACTGAGTGTGTACAAAGCGACAACAAGCATTACCCTCCCTCGCTCATGACGCCTCGGCGAGAACATGCACCCTCGGCGCATTCAAACGCCTCCATTAAGAAACCTATTCCGGCCACACGTCGGTTCACGAGCGGGTCTGTATTGGTATTGTAATAACAAGTGTTAGTGGTCACTTTACTTAAATTTAATGAGGTTTAACAGAAATTTATTCTTAAAACAAGCAATGCATTGGCTCATTCTATCAATGCCACAGGATCAACATGCACAACAATTAGAATTATTATTCTCAGGACGCACACGATCAGCACATTTGTCGCACTTTCACACAGATAATACTACCAAGTTTGAACTGTTTTTTATGGTTGTTGTCCTCTTCATCATCATGCCGTGTTTCCCAGCTTGCAAGATTTAGAACCAACAAATAAGATTCAAATAATAAGTACATAAAATATGCCTACACATGTCATTGATTCCCATCTTGCAAGATTCAGAACCAACAAATAAGATTCAAACAATAAGTACAACAAAGATGCCTACACATCTCATTGATTCCCAGCTTGCAAGATTCAGAACCAACCCATTAGAGCCTTTTGATAAACTGAATATTGGGATTAAATCCATCTTTGCTAGCCGTGTCATACAACCCAAGAACTTGGCGAATGTTCTTGACCATCACAACATCTGTAATTGAGTATTCATGTTTGCACAGATAAGAAAGAGCATGATTACTATAATGGTGGCACTAGTTGAAGCAATCTTTATTCCAAAACGAGAAAAGATTACGATAGAATAGCTCTATTTAAAAATAGAACATTAGCACAGTATCACAAAGCACATTCATGTTGATAAAGGACATTACTGACCGGTGTGAGGGGCCCTATGCCGCCACGACTCGATGTGGTGAACCTGCAACTCCACTCGGATGAGGCCAGCCTGGAGTTCCATGATTCAATTCATGCGCCTTTTTCTGTAGTTCACGTGAAATGAAGCAAAGATTGCATCATTCAGCTAGCAAGAAGTACTTGCTCTCGTGAGCTGGCAGGTTCTTCTTTAATAGTTGCACTAAAATTCAACAACATTAAAGGTTGGTTGTCCTGCTCATGTAAGGTGCAACTATAATTCGCTTATCCTTTTGTGCAGTTCCACTAAAATAAAGTGCCATTGTGGTGACAGTGACGGCTCATCTTGCACGAGATTACCAGCAGAATTTGATGGAGATTTTGGAAACTCCAATCACCATTTTGTGCAGTTCCACCAAAATTGGGAGATGTTGCCCACGTGACATTTTAGTTGAACCGCACAAGACACTCATTCCAAAAAAAGTGTTTTGTGCAGTTCACCAAAAGGTCACAATAGCAACAAGGTGAAATGGATATCCCTATCTGCACAAAAAGAAAGAAAGTAAACAGTTGCTGGTCAATAAAAATATACGAAACATACACGAAATGAAAAGAAGCATCTTAATTATGTTCATGGTAATCACGCAAGGACAGTAGAAATTTTAAAGCGTCAGCAATGCTTCATGTTACTGGAAGCATTACGATCAATTATGACTTTCATCAAATATGGGATTACTTTAATGGTGGCATTGCTTGTTTACCAGATACAGTAAATCGACATCAGCTAAAGAGTTGGTTTAAGGGCATGGGACCGTGGGGCCACCAGGTTATTCAGTAGCATAAAGAAGCAACTTACTTATCATACTGGGGAAAACAACAGGAGTACCATTTGTAACACAGTTTAATTGCATCATATCACTGGAGGCATTATATTAACAATAACACTGGTTAGACATGTGCTTAAGGTAACAGTGTGATCGCTTCATTTTACATCGCCCTTACATTAACGAGAGAAAAAGGTTGGTATAAGGACATGCGACAGTGGACACATCAGCACAATGTACCTACAAGTAGGCATAAAGTGGTGATGCCGAGTTTGTTCATGCTCTGTGAGGGCAGAAAATCTAATCCTAGAGACCTTTTACTATGTGAGGGCAGCAAATCTAATCCTGGAGACCTTTTACTATGTGAGGGCAGCAAATCTAATCTTGGAGACCTTTTACTATGTGAGGGCGGCAAATCGAATCCTGGAGACCTTTTATTATGTAAGGGCAGCAAATCTAATCCTGGAGACCTTTTACTATGTGAGGGCAGCAAATCTTATCCTGGAGACCTTTTACTATGTGAGGGCAGCAAATCGAATACTGGAGACCTTTTACTATGTGAGGGCGGCAAATCTAATCCTGGAAATACTCTGTTGACTTGTCCACCAGCCGCCACTTTTTATCCTTTTTTCAAACAATAATAGATCTGTTCCTTATCCAGTTTGTACTGAGTTTTCCCATTATTTCCCTTTCAACCAAGAGACCGGTTGGGTATCCGGTCTCTACTACTTTCCCCTTGCTATTTCCTCTTTGAATCAAGTCCTAGATTCATGCTACGACTTTCCCCCTTTCTTCATTGTTTGAACCAAGTCCTAGATTCAAATGCATGAAGTAGCTTTACCTCTAATAATATTAAAAATTTAGGGGGATTTGGAAGAACTGATGGAAGTAGAAAAACATGCACATGCAGATACATGGGGAGCTGGGGCAGTAGAGCAAGGACGCTTTCAAAGAACTTGTACCTAAGGGTCGTCAGGATGTCGGTGCCGGCAGGTTTGATCTGCACACAATATGGCAGGGAGGAAGAAGGGTCAGAGGACCTCCCGAGTCAGCGCTGTGTCGGAGAGAATGACACGGGCAGAGGATCGGGCCCCGCTGGCAGCTGTGGGTTTCCTCCATCGGCGGTGATGACCACGTGAATGATGCACATTTTAGTCCTCTACACACACCGGCCGAAGGGATTCGGCCGGATCTGTGACCAGCGGTGAGCAGAGAGAACATGTCGCGACTGCTGTCTTGTTTAGATCTGGAGAGGATGAGAGAATGAAGAGAGCAACCCAAGTAAAGCAAGCGCTCAGGCCCCGGCGTACATATATAGTGTAGTGATTATCCTTTTCTCTCCACAACAAGTGTTTCAATTTGTGTACGTGGCATTAAAGAAAAGAAACTCTCTATTTAAGGTGACTAACTATACGACTCCTACTTACTACTAGTAGTAGTATTGTTCACTTGTGCTCCCCGGCCCTCCATTCATTGAACAACCCCACGGGTGAATAAACATACAGTACTAGTATTTATAGACTAGAACGAACAAGCTCGAACTATTTTCGTGTAGTTAAAAGTTGAGGGCGGGGCTTTTCCCGGGCAGTACGCGCGGCAGTTTTCGCATCGGCGGTTTGACAGAGAGGCGAAGAGGGTGAGGGAGTAGAGGATTCAACTTACTTACTGCTGGAAAGGTCAGGCTGTGCGATTTGACGGCGCGTTACTGCTGGAAAGACTTGTGATATGACTACTCATATAGTCATCAATTACTGGCGCTACGACCGGGGTGATGCCCCTGTTCTGTTCCGCACTCTAATCTAGTGCTTGACACGTCGACCCGGATGCTGGCTCTCCCACATGTCGGTGAAGTACGTAGTAAGAAGGAGCAAAGAATCATGTGGTATATACTATTACTACTCATGTTGGAGGAGTGCGAACCATGGCAGCCGAGTGAACCAGTAGTAGAAAACAATGTGGTGATATGGCCATAGAAAACAATGTGCTACGGTCCAGACTGTAGCATGTACAGTACTACTCCTCTTCATTTGGATCCCTGAGTTAGAGCTAGTTTGGGTTGAAATGGCCTCAAATTATCCAAACATGAGGGGTTAGTTTGAGCTAGTTTGCTCTAACCCAGCTAAAAAAACTAGCCCAGTGGAGAGGTTCTAATTGGGTTAGTTCTCCTCGGGCCCACTAAAAGAGAACTAAAAAAATCTCCCCTGCCCGCACCGTATCGCTCCCTCCGCCGTCCCCCCCCCCCCTCGCACGACTCCTCTGTGTTCCCCATCGGGCCGCCCGCCCAAGCGCTGCTCCGCCGCTCGCCCTCTCTCTCCTCCGGCCACCCTCTCCCTCCGGCCTCCGCCACCCTCCTCCGTCCGCCCTCTCCCTCCGGCCTTCGAAGCTCGCCCTGCTCCCCCTTCACCGGTCGTTTTTCTCCCTCTGTCCTGCGCGGCAGCGGCACATCTATGAAGGAGGTCGCGAGAGGGGTGAGTTTGTTCGTTCCTTCTCTGTCTCACAGCCATATCATTGATCTTGCTCGCTCTAGCGCTAATTCTGATTTGGAAAAGTAGATCCTGATTAAACTTGGTATAGTTTTGTGCTGCACACATGGAATTGTTTGATGCTGCTTGAGGAGGTAATAAATCTTTCTACAGGCCCAAAGATTCAGTTCACCTTTCGAGGTATTTCAGTTTCAGGCTTGCATTATTTCTAGAGGCCCAAAGATTCAGCTCACCTTTCTAGGTATTTCAGTTTCACGCTTGCATTATTTCTAGAGGCCCAAAGATTCGGTTCACAGTCGTCAGCAAGCGGCCCTGCTACCCATGCCGGTGTCGACCTCAACTCGCAAGTGCCAGCGTCGGAGGGGTTCCCAGGGCTTGGGCTCTACAGAGCCTTCCTCCATAGCGACGATGACGAGCTCCTCCCTGGGTGCATGAGGGGCTCCGGGCTCCCTCCCTATCATGAATGACTTCCGTGATGGGTTAGCTCATGCTTTGTTTCATGGAGTGTTTTTTTTGTGAAGCTTGATTGACGACTTGTATGTTTAAGTGGGATATCTCATTTGTATGGACAAAGTAAAATTTATACTGTTTTGCATGCTTGATTTGTAAAGATGGTTCATTTATGTCAACTGTGAGCGGGAGGAGGCCACACCAAATCCGGCAGGAAATAGGGTCCAAAGTAGTCAAATGATTGAGAAAGAACATTTATTGTCAATCTAACCCTGCCATCCATACACCTCTTTGGTTTAGAGTTAGTTTAGGGTTAGAGTCTAACTCTAACCTCTAACTGAGTTAGAGTTCTCCTCGTCTCGGTTCATCGCCATCATACTTTCCCCATTCCTGTGTTTTCAGTATCCTGCGTATCAAAGAGGGCCTTAGACTGGTTTAGGTCCGGTCATTTCTTATAAATGAATTATGTCCAAAATTTAATGAACATGCTCCGATTTCTATGAAAATACTCCGGTTTCATGTAGTAATTCATTCATTTATTTATTCTTCTGCGGGGGGTTTGCATGTAGTTCGTGAGGTCTGAAATGTAAACCACCCCGGCATATGCTCCGAGTCGTGCACGCACTATGACCTAGATGCTCTATGTCCCACATGTTAGCGAAAGGGAACACGTGGAAATAGCCTAGGAGTACATATAGGAGGATAAATGCGTGAAAAAATATGTACTGTGAAGTATAGCTGCGGTATGAAAAGGAGACCTGAAGTGATGACAAGTATAGGTCGCACGCACCCAACTAGTGGTACTAGACATACGACTATTTTTTCCCTAAAAAAAAGAGGTACGAGTGCTCAGTACTCCTATTCTATCAACACGAGTCCCATTTGACAACAGCGTGCTACATGACTAGCTCTTCTCCCTCGCTTCTCTCTTCTAATTCTAAACTCAGCCGACGCGATGATGGGCGGGGTGGGGATTTGCCGATGGTCGGTTTGCTCAATCATGCCCAACCTCACAAAGTGAAAACGTTATTTAATCGGAATAAAAATGTCATATACTCCCTCCGTTCCGAAATATAAGCCTTTTTTAGATATTTCAAATGGAATACAACATACGGATGTATGTAGACATATTTTAGAGTGTAGATTCACTCATTTTGCTCCATATGTAGTCACTTGCTGGAACCTCTAGAAAGACTTATATTTGGGAACAGAGGGACTACTATACTAATAAAACATTAAGGCCACGAGGCGATGTAGTTCTGGTTATAGGAGGCAAGAAGAAGAGATGCATCCATCGACGACGCCCACCTCCTCGACTCAGTGCGCCGGCCCACCGAACGGCGGGTAAGTAGCAGCGACTTTCGTGGCCAGGTTGACATGCTTCTGAACAATGGCGTCCAAAGATTCCAGCCGCTGGAAGAAGGCCAACATCTTTCTGTCCTCGCTGGACTTGTAGTGGCCTATGTAGATGATTTCCTCGTAGACGTGGATGTGCAGGTCGACGGTTTCTTGCATGGCGAGGCGCTGCGCGGCGAGCCCGGCCTGAAGGTGCACATTCTTCATCGCGACCTCCTGCAGGGCCACCGGGGCTTGAAAGAGTTCGTCACCATGGAGGCCGATGAGGGTGGCAGGCAATGAGGAGCCTGGGCGCGCGGGCTGGAGCAGTACGGCAAGGTCGTCCGCGTGCTTCTTGATGGCGGTGAACTTGCGGATGGAGTGGACCATCATGTCGTCCATGCGAGAGGCGAAGCCAGCGTCGGCGAGGGCTACGACACTGGCGGCCGCCAGCACAGTCTAGAAATGTTGCGCGGTGCGGGGCCGCAGGCCGGCGTCTTGGATGATTTGGCACAGCCGACTGCCGCTCGCATCCATCGCCTCCATAGGTGCTTGTGGCTTCTGGTCACTTGGTCTTGGATTGGAGTGAGAAGTGTTGCACAGAGACTAGGAGTAGATGGATTGGAGTGGTGGGGCGCCTTTATATGAGAGTCCCAACTCTGTTGCATTCACATCGTGCTGGATCTATTCTGCTTCTCCAATTAATTCCCTCTGCATGCTAATTGAGGATGCATCATTGACCGTTCAACGTCTCGGGAACCGCTACCCTCTCCCTCCTTGGCATTCAAGTCGTATCAATGTAAATGCATGTCAGGAAACGTTCCCGTCGACGACGAGGTGCCTATGGTGACTTTGTAAATTTCAAGATGATATGCCGGCTCAGTGTTTTGGAGGTCCTCATAGGGGTAGGGTGTGCATGTGTGCGTTCATAGGGGTGAGTGTATGCGCATGTATATGAGCGCTTGCGTCTGTACTGTGTTAAAAAACGTAAATGCTTGTCAAAAAGAGACTAGTCAGTACTAGTACTAGTATACTCAATATTTTGCACCGCGACCAAGGCGGAGAGTAAAACGAGAGAACTACGTACTACTACATTTAGGGTGTAGATTCACTCATTTTGCTCCATACGTACTACTACATTTAGGGTGTAGTCTAGTCACTTGTTGAAATCTCTAGAAAGGCAAATACTCCTTTCCAGTTTACAGGGCTATACTAGCAAGTGGAGTAGTACTACAATAGTGGGCTCAAATAGCAATGTTGTCTCATGCAAGAGCCCGGCTATATGCATGCTCCAAAGCATAGCACCACGCCCCACCCCTACACAAAGACTGCCACGCAAGCGTTCACAACTGCCACGTTCAGGTCGCGCTTGGCTCTTCGCCTCTTTGAGAAGATGAACAATGATGTTACTACTACTTCTATTGTATTGAATCCACTACTGCATGTCCGTCCACTGCGTGCGGGAGGGATAGCTTGTTGTAGTACATAAGCAAAAGCCTGTCCTCGTCTGCGAGCCACCGCGCGCATGGGCGAGGGAGAAGGCGTGTAGTAGTAAAATCAAGCGTCTCCTTGTTGTACGAGTTGACGCGACACATCATAGCACTGGCCCCACATGCTTGCCTCTAAACTTGGCTAAAAGACCCGCATTGTACAATGTATTTACTGCAACCTCTAACATTTACCCCACCACAAATTAAAATATATATTCCTGTCTTGACCAGATGAGCATGCAAACTACAATCACCAGGATGACAGGTAGGGCCAGAAAATTATTTTAATCAACAAAAAATGTTTCGAGACGGCCTCATAGCATGGACCAACCCCAACGATTTTAAGCTTACAGGCACGGTACACGCAATCCTACACTACTCTACTACCTTCGTCCTGGTTTATTAGTCCCCTTTGTAATTTGTGCAAAATTTTGACCAACGATTTAACTAACAAAATATTAGTGCATGTCAACAAAAAATATATCGTTGGATTCATATTTGAATATAGTTTTCAAAGAAATAATTTTTTATGACATGCATGAACATTTTTTATTCAAATTTATGGTCAAAGTTTAGCATAGATTACAATGTAGTACACATGAAACTGCCACACGAGCGTCCGGGCTGCACTTGGCTCTTCGCCTCTTTGGGAAATCGAACAATGATGGAGTACTACTGCAGTGGAGGAGTACTACAGTATGCTTCTGGCCATCTAACACCGAATGAACAGCTGCATGTATGTCCACGGCGTGCGGGAGGGAGAGCGTGTAGCGAAAGCTTCTCCTAGTCCTACCAGCCACCATGCTCATGGGCGAGGGAGGGACGCGGCTTCATTGACTTACTGCTGCTGCCTTTGCGTGTATGACAGGTAGGCCCAACAGGTGGGTGGCCCACCTGTCATACAGACAAAGGCAGGTGCAGTTAGGGCACCAGAGCTCAGTCCGCGAGGGAGAGGGCGTTGTAGTAATCAAACTTCTCGTTGTTGTACGAGTTGACGCGACACATCAAAGCACTGCACTCGATATATTTCAATAATTTGTGTTTACCGATGCATTAATTACAACGCATGCATGCATGCCGTGACTCTCCTTTTGATACTTGCATGTGTTGATTTAATGCGCCTTGAAGTAGTATGAATATGTGATGGCAAAGCTTTGTAATGCCCCTGCCCTGAAGCGAGAGATGGTTGTGCACGAGGAGGGCGAGATCATGCAGACGGAACAGGACCCGACGATGGAGCTCTCTATGGTCTCGATGGACCTCACCTTGCTCCACTGCCCCTTGTGCCTCCGCCCCTTGAAGCCTCCAGTGTATGAGGTTCGAATACACGTCGTCCGTTCGGCTAATCGAGCAAGGTGCTGGTTTCTTGATTGATGTGTTGTTTGATTGATTTGTGCAGTGCAAGGGAGGGCACCTGGCCTGTGCAGACTGCTGCGCCGAGCGCCCCGGGAACCAGCGGCAGTGCCAGAAGTGCGAGCGTGGCGGTGGCTTCGACGTGCGGAACATGGCGGTGGACGCCGTCCTCTCCTCGGTGAGGGTGGAGCTTCGTGTGGGCTCTACGTCACTTACCACAAGCTCGTGATCGCGTGTTTCTGCTCGCACCTTGCAAATGCCCCGTGTCCGTCTGCAGCTACGAAGGCCCGCCGCCGGCGCTCTCCCACCACATCAGCACCGTGCATCCCATGCTTGTGCACAGGATCCAGTACGGCAAGGCGCTCTAGCTGCAAGTCCCACTGTCGGAGCCACGGCTCTTGTTGTTCGCGGAGGAGGACGGCCGCGCATTTTTCTTGGTCGGCGGCGTGCTCGACATCGGCGCGCCTATCGCTGTGTCGGTCGTCTAGATCAGAGCGAGGACGTCCCCACTGCCGCACTACGTGGCCAAGCTATGGGTGAATGGCCCGTCGGGGGAGCCCAAAGGTAGGACCGACGCCGTCAAGGTGGAAATGGAGGTGACAAGAAGCAAGGATCCCGGCGACGTCGCCGTGCAGGAGCTGACCTTCTTCATTGTTTCGCCCAAGCTGCTAGCCGGGGCTAAGCTGATGTCCCTCCACATTCATATTGACAAGCTCACGTCCTAAATGATTCTACAATGCCTTCTGTTTATCTTAGTAATATGCTAATATAGGGGTTAGCTGGGTCTACTTTAGCTTAAGAGATGGTGGGTTTTGGTGGTGATGCAGCAATTACTTCGACATCAGATCAGCAGTTAAAGTAATTTCCAACGGCCGAACGGATATTTTGTGTCTGTTGGATATAAAGTTCCTTTGGGTAAGAAGTATAACAACTTATATGCTTGTTTGTTCAGGAAGTGTTGCATACTTGTGCGAGTTGATGCGACACATCAAAGTAGTACTACTACTAGTAGTACTCCCTCCGATCCTAATTTCTCTGCGCATAAGTCGAGGCGCAGATACCAAGGAGGGCCTGGTTGTGTCTATATACTTGGACAACTCACCCAACTACGCACCAGGCAGACGAAGCTCGTGTCGTGTTGGTGCCATGTGCGGCCCGCACATTAACCAAAACCTCGCACCTCCAGCTTAGCCTCCGTGTTTTAAACTTCTTAATCTCAAGGCCAAGGAGCAACATGAAACCTATGATAGAGCCAAGCGGATGGTTGAGAACACTACAATTCGTAGCTACAGATGCGTGTGTGAGAGAGGACGAGTGCGTGCGTGCACCTCTTCTCTTCCTACATAGTGTACTAAACTCAGAGTACAAGTGTATGTGGGTAGCATCGACCTAGGGAGCTAGAGATGGTGCGTGCGAGAAGTCCCAAGAGATAGGTTTAATGCGTCTGAAAAAAAGACTAGTCTATAGCTCGCCACGAGGCTATTCTTGTCGAACGCCCCAATAACCGTAAGATATGTATCCGATGGTGCCAGTTATTGCACGTACACAGCAGTAGAAAAAGAACTACCATGGCGTATGCTACACCACGACCGAGAACACGTGCCCACGTTACGCCATCCGGGAATAGTGCCGCACTTCGAAACTAGAGCTGTCAATAAATTTTGAGCTTGCGTCTCACCACATTCCAAATTACTACTACTACGCTATATTTAATTGCAAACCTGTTCACACCGATCACAACCTAAATGTTTCCCACTTAGGAGCGTATAAATACTCAGTTATAAATACTACTATGCCAAGATGACCGCACATTCCTCCTCAACTCCTCATCCACAAAAACAAACAAGTCATTTAGCACCCTTCCCTTGCGTCTTGCATGGCCAACATGAGTTCTAGGTCGAGAGATTACCACCACGGAGAGGCGAGCATGGAAGCGGAAGCACGAGAGATGTCCCGCCTCGCCGCGAAAGCAACCGACATGTCCCGCCGCGCGGAAGTAGCAGCACAGAGGTCCTGCCGCGCCGCCGAAGAAGCACAGAGGTCCCGCCGCGCCGTTGATGCAGCAGACTGGTCCGGTCGCTCCGCGGAAGCAACATAGATGTCCCTCCGCACCGCGAATGACGCAAAGATGTCCCACCGCGCCACGGCGGCCTGGGAAAATGTCTCACGGGCAGGCGACGACTCTTACAGGCGCATGCATGCGATAGTCCATAGCCAGATGGATCAGATCTCCGGTTGGGCGAGGTTGCAGGACGACATGAAAGCCTCGTTTGAACAGGCTACCGGTGTTATCCGGAAATTAAGGGAGGGCAATGAGAGGCTTCGGGCCGAGCGCGACCTGCTGAGGGCGAAGATCGTCCGAAGTGCAGAGCAGCAGGAGGAGACCAGTGCCTTATTGAAGAGGACCGGCTTCATCGTCAAGAAACTAATGGACAAGAATGACATGCTCCGCATCGAGCGCCAAAGGCTGGTGGAGGAATCCGTGGATGCTCTCAAGCAGCATCTTGAGGAGATGACAGAGCTCATCGCCGCTCGCCGCGGAGACTAGTTCCCGCGGCCTGCAGCAACGCATCAAGAAAGTAGAAATCAGCGAGCGAGGTCGTTGTCTTCCTTCTTCTTTTGCCCTTGTGTATTTCGGGCATAGCCGCATGTGGCTTTTTTAATTATCTTCCTAAATATGTAAGACAATTATTATCCACTGTCGTCGTCCTTATATATTCATCTGTCTTGCTATCAGTCACAGTAGATGCTATATAGGTTCGCCGGATCTTACATCAAGATCCGTGCAAAATCTTCTTTTCAGATTTTCTTTTTGCTCTCTTAAATCTCAGTCAAGTGAGACATAGCCACGCCATTAAACGGAGGCTCGGGCGCCATTAATGGAGACCTTGGGAGAGACATGGACGGCAGATGGACGTCAAAGGGCTCTCCTCCCGATAAGCACGCGCATGGGTCTGATCGCATGCCTCCCGTCCTCAAATAGCTACCCTGCACGGCGCCTCCTACCTAATAAAAAAAGGGACGCGTGGCGGCACGTAAATGGTACATAGAATGCCCACGGTTTCAATAAATACTTGTGTTTCCGATTGTAACGTGACATCACTTGTTCCAAAATGACTTTGTTGATTGTTAATGTGTGCGCCTTCGTAAATTGGACAACAAAATTAACAGAGCATGTTGGTGCCATGCCATGACACCAAGCCAAGTTTCATGATTTTCATGCGTGTTTTGGATTTACAGGATTAAAAAAACCAAGTTTCTCAATGTTTCTAGTCGAGCCACAACGCCCAGATGTTTGAATTTCATTCCCATTTCTCGCATGGGACCTAGAAATTTACTTGAGGACACACATGTGTTTTTCAACCAACTTTGGTGCACTGGAGCATGTGCTTGTATTTCAAATTTGAATTATGCACACAAAGTTAAGGTGACACGTTCCCTCTCAGAACCACGAGCCTTCTTGAGAGAAGCTCCGGTTCGCAAGAAGATTGTACCAAAACATGTTCCTATTCAGCCATTTTTTATCACAGCATGGTAGTACCATGACATGACACCATGCCAAGTTTCATGATTTTCAGGCGTGTTTTGGATTTACAAGAATTTTAAAACCAAGTTTCTCAATGTTCTCGGCCAAGCCACGATGCCCAGATGTTTGAATTCCATTCCCATTTCTTGCATGGGACCTAGAAATTCACCCGAGGACACACATGTGATTTTTCAACCAACTTTGGTGCACGGGAGCATATGTTTGTAGTTAAAATTTGAATTATGCACATTAAATGACCATAAACTCAATTAATGTATAAAAAAGGCCAAACGAACTCGGAATAATTCCAAAATTTAACAGGGCACTCATGTAGTTCTATGTTGCCTCTGTAAAGAAACTCAAGGGGGGCAGCGTATATCGTTTCGCACTCAAAGGTGACACGTTCCCTCTCAGAACCACGAGCCTTCTTGAGAGAAGCTCCGGTTTGCAAGAAGCTTATACCAAAACTTCTTCCTATTCGGCTAATTTTTTTACCACAGCATGGTAGTACCATGACATGACACCATGCCAAGTTTCATGAGTTTCAGGCGTGTTTTGGATTTACAAGAATTTTAAAACCAAGTTTCTCAATGTTCTCAGTCGAGCCACGATGCCCAGATGTTTGAATTTCATTCCCATTTCTTGCATGGGACCTAGAAATTCACCCGAGGACACACATGTGATTTTTCAACCAACTTTGGTGCGCGGGAGCATGTGCTTGTAGTTAAAATTTGAATTATGCACATTAAATGACCAGAAACTCAATTGATGTATAAAAAGGCCAAACGAAGCCGGAATAATTCCAAAATTTAACAGGGCACTCATGTAGTTCTATGTTGCCTCTATAAAGAAACTCAAGGTGGGGGCAGGGTATGTCGTTTAGCACTCAAAGGTGACCCGTTCCCTCTCAAAACCACGAGCCATCTTGAGAGAAGCTCCGGTTTGCAAGAAGCTTATACCAAAACTTGTTCCTATTCGGCCATTTTTTTACCACAGCATGGTAGTACCATGACATGACACCATGCCAAGTTTCATGATTTTCAGGCGTGTCTTGGATTTACAAGAATTTTAAAACCAAGTTTCTTAATGTTCTCGGCAAAGCCACGTGGCCCATATGTTTGAATTTCATTCCCATTTCTTTCATGGGACCTAGAAACTCACCCGAGGACACACATGTGATTTTTCAACCAACTTTGGTGCACGGGAGCATGTGCTTGTAGTTAAAATTTGAATTATGCACATTAAATGACCAGAAACTCAATTGATGTATAAAAAAGGCCAAACGAACCCGGAATAATTCCAAAATTTCACAGGGAACTCATGTAGTTATGTGTTGCCTCTGTAAAGAAACTCAAGGGGGGCAGCGAATATCGTTTCGCGCTCAAGGTGACACGTTCCGTCTAAGAACCACGAGCCTTCTTGAGAGAAGCTCCGGTTTGCAAGAAGCTTATACCAAAACTTGTTCCTATTTGGGCAAATTTTTTACCACCGCATGGTAGTACCATGACATGACACCATGCCAAGTTTCATGATTTTCAGGCGTATTTTGGATTTACAAGAATTTTAAAACCAAGTTTCTCAATGTTCTCGGCCGAGCCATGATGCCCAGATGTTTGAATTTCATTCCCATTTCTTGCATGGGACCTAGAAACTCACCCGAGGACACACATGTAATTTTTCAACCAACTTTGGTGCACGGGAGCATGTGCTTGTAGTTAAAATTTGAATTATGCACATTAAATGACCAGAAACTCAAATAATGTATAAAAAGGCCAAACGAACCTGGAATAATTCCAAAATTTAACAAGGCACTCATGTAGTTATATGTTGCCTCTGTAAGAAACTCAAGGGGGCGGCGTATATCGTTTCGCACTCAAAGTTGACACGTTCCCTCTCAGAACCACGAGCCTTCTTGAGAGATGCTCCGGTTTGCAAGAAGATTATACCAAAACTTGTTCCTATTCGGTCAATTTTTTTACCACAGCATAGTAGTACCATGACATGACACCATGCCAAGTTTCATGATTTTTATGCGTGTTTTGGATTTACAAGAATTTTAAAACCAAGTTTCTCTATATTCTCGGCCGAGCCACGATGCCCGGATGTTTGAATTTCATTCCCATTTCTTGCATGGGACCTAGAAACTCACCCGAGGACACACATGTGATTTTTCAACCAACTTTGGTGCACGGGAGCATGTTATTGTAGTTCAAATTTGAATTATGCACATTAAATGACCAGAAACTCAATTAATGTATAAAAAGGGCCAAAAGAACCCGGAATAATTCCAAATTTTAACAGGGTACTCATGTAGTTCCATGTTGCCTCTGTAAAGAAATTCAAGAGGGGGCACTGTATATCGTTTCAAACTCAAAGGTGACACGTTCCCTCTCAGAACCACGAGCCTTCTTGTCCTATTCGGCCAATTTTTTTACCACAACATGGTAGTACCATGACATGACACCATGCCAAGTTTCATGATTTTCAGGCGTGTTTTGGATTTACAAGAATTTTAAAACCAAGTTTCTCAATGTTCTCGGCCGAGCCACGATGCCCAGATGTTTGAACTTCATTCCCATTTCTTGCATGGGACCTAAAATTCACCCGAGGACACACATGTGATTTTTCAACCAACTTTGGTGCACCGGAGCATGTGCTTGTAGTTCAAATTTGAATCATGCACATCAAATGACCAGAAACTCAATTAATATATAAAAAAGGCCAAACGAACCTGGTATAATTCCAAAATTTAACACGACACTCATGTAGTTCTATGTTGCCTCTGTAAAGAAACTCAAGGGGGGGGGGCAGCGTATATCGTTTCGCACTCAAAGGTGACACATTCCCTCTCAGAACCACGAGCCTTCTTGAGAGAAGCTCCGGTTTGCAAGTAGCTTATACCAAAACTTGTTCCAAATCGGCCCAATTTTTTACCACAACATGTTAGTGCCATGACATGACACCATGCCAAGTTTCATGATTTCATGGCGAATTTGGATTTACATGAATTTGAAAACCAAGTTTCTCGATGTTCTCGGCAAAGTCACGATGCCCAGATGTTTGAATTTCATTCCCATTTCTTGCAAGCCACCTAGAAATTCACCCAAGGACACACATGTGATTTTTTAACCAACTTTGGTGCACCGGAGCATGTGCTTGCAATTCAAATCTGGATTATGCACATTAAATGTCGAGGAACTCAATTAATGTATAAAAAAGGCCGAACGAAACCGGAATAATTCCAAATTTTAACAGGGCACTCATATAGTTCTATGTTGCCTCTGTAAATAAAATCAGGGGGGAGGCAGCGTATATCCTTTCGCACACAAAGGTGACACGTTTCCTCTCGGAACCACGAGGCTTGTTGAGAGAATCTCCGGTTTTGCAAGAAGTTTATACCAAAACTTGTCCCAATTCATCCAAAAATTGTACATATCAAAACAGGGTTTAGATTATCCTGAACATCTCGCTACCTAGACCAATGTACTATGATTTGAATTCAACATAAACTGGATAAAAATATTTGAATTGGAGATCGTATGGTACATGTAGTTCATAGTGAAATATGATTACTGCTATATGCATGTTTTTTGTTATCAAGATAATATTCAAATGATTGTATAACTTGACAACAATCGTATTCAAATAAGGAAAATCGATTCAAATTTAGTCCATATGGTAGACGACAATATATATGTTCATAGGGTGGAGTAAAATGTTCATATATGATGGAAGATCAAAATGTACGACTACATGCATTATAAACCGCAAGGTCACCTAACGATATATTTGAATTCAACATAACGTGAATTCAAAAATTGAAATTCGAGATCCTAGCATTTGTAATCATATAATAATGGGACACAACTCTTTCTTTTGGTGGGAATTTATTTGCTTTTTGTTGTTGTTGAGGGAAGTGCGAATCGATTTGGAATTGTACACGGTAATCTTGTTCTCCCGGTTTTTTTTACATTTATCTTGTAGTTTTTTCAATGGCATTTATAGCAATATAGTAAAAGGGGACATAACTCTCTTGTGTCTTGTGTGAATTGTTTTTTTGTACACGTTAAGTTTGTTCGTCCGAACAAGGAATCCGTGCCTTGTTATCCTGAAATTTTCAAGCTCGAGTATCTTTTGTCTCATCTTCTTTGAAACTCCAACCTATTTAACACGCGCCGGGCCTTGTTATCCCGAAATTTCGATGTGCACGAAAACTCCCTCCTCATCCGAAATCGGTCCCACAGCCCAGAAACGTGAAATCCCCCTTCTACCCCTCAACCGGAAATGTCGGCACGACGTCACGGTGGCAAAACCGTGGGGGTACGCTGGTAACTTACCCGACATTTCAGACAAGCACGTCCCTGAGTCATGGCTCCCCCTACCTGCCCCTTCGTCCCCCCCATTTGTACACCGAGGCCGCCAAAACCCGCGAAACCCCACGCTCCTCCGTCGGCTTCCCGACCGTCACCCAACCGGAGACTCTTCCCCGACGACGTCGTCCACCACAACAGCTCGCCGTCCCTCATCCACCGCATCGGATGAGGATCCGTCATCGATCTTGTCGTCCCGCCGGATCAGCCGCCCCATCCTCCACCTCCAAGGAGCTGCCCTAACGTTTGCCTCGTCTATTGCGCCACCTCCATCCCCACAACGCCGTCTTGACCTGCCCCACCAGAACCGCTGCACCCACAACAATTCCTCCGATGAAGCCGAGGCCAACTCGGCGCCACCAAGGAGGTTCTGTACTCACCGCTGCATTTTATCTTTTATTTGATCTCACGGGACTGCCGGTGCTCGATACCGAGCAGCCATGGCGGGTCTCCATCGACGGCGCTGTCACCGACCACTTCATCCACGGCATCTCTCCCCCATGTCATTGCTTCCTCGGCGGCGACTTCCACACCGGCACTAGCTGCAGCTGCTCCGCCTCTCGCTCGCGTTCTTTGCCTTCTTTGCTCGACTCTTCTTTCATATGCTGACTCTGTTCTTGATGTCGGTCGTGCTGCTGCACTGCTCTTGCTTTCGTTTGTGCTGCTGCTCTGCTCTGCTATTGCTGTCGGTCGCACTGTTGCTTCGCTCTTGCTCTTGTTCGTGTTGCTACTCTGCTCTTGCTCTCACTCGCGCTGCTGCTGCTACATGACCTCCAACAGCTACAGGAGTTGCTTCTTTAGCACTCGCTTGTAGTGCTGCTGCATGACTTGCTCTCTGCTAGTGCATTCCCTGCTCGAGCATCTGCTGATTTAGATCACTATTTCTCTACTACTAGTGCTCGAACTGTTGGAAATATGCCCTAGAGGCAATAATAAAATGATTATTATTATATTTCCTTGTTCATGATAATTGTCTATTGTTCATGCTATAATTGTGTTATCCGGAAATCGTAATACATGTGTGAATACATAGACCACAACATGTCCTAGTGAGCCTCTAGTTGACTAACTCGTTGATCAATGGATGGTTACGGTTTCCTGACCATGGACATTGGATGTCATTGATAACGGGATCACATCATTGGGAGAATGATGTGATGGACAAGACCCAATCCTAAGCATAGCACAAGATCGTGTAGTTCGTTTGCTAGAGCTTTTCTAATGTCAAGTATCATTTCCTTAGACCATGAGATCGTGTAACTTCCGGATACCGTAGGAGTGCTTTGGGTGTACCAAAGCGTCCTGGCAACGTGAATCGGGTGGCTATAAAGGTATACTCTGGTATCTCCGAAAGTGTCTGTTGGGTTGGTACGGATCGAGATCGATTTTTCACTCCGTATGACGGAGAGGTATCTCTGGGCCCACTCGGTAATGCATCATCATAATGAGCTCAATGTGACCAAGTGGTTGGTCATGGGATCATGCATTATGGAGCAGTAAAGTGACTTGCCGTAACTAGATTAAACGAGGTATTGGGATACCGACGATCGAATCTCGGGCAAGTAACGTACCGATTGACAAAGGGAATTGTATACGGGATTACTTGAATCCTCGACATCGTGGTTCATCCGATGAGATCATCGTGGAACATGTGGGAGCGAACATGGGTATCCAGATCCCGCTGTTGGTTATTGGCCGGAGAGCTGTCTCGGTCATGTCTGCGTGATTCATGAACCCGTAGGGTCTACACACTTAAGGTTTGATGACGCTAGGGTTATAAGGAATATATGTATGTGATTACCGAATGTTGTTTCGGAGTCCCGGATGAGATCCCGGATGTCATGAGGAGTTCCGGAATGGTCCAGAGGTGAAGATTTATATATGGGAAGTTGTCATACGGTCACCGAAAAAGTGCGGGAGCATACCGGTATTGTACCGGGGCCACCGGAGGGGTTCCGGGGGTCCATCGGGAGGGCCCACCTCTCTCGGAGGGCCTTATGGGCCGTAGAGGGAAGGGAACCAGCCCCTAGGAGGGCTCGGCACAAACCCCCCTAGGGCCCATGCGCCTAGGGTTTGGGGGAACCCTAAAGGGGGACGCCTCCCTTGCTTGGGGGGCAAGCCCCCTCCCCCTTGGCCGCCGCCCCCCCTCTAGATCCCATCTAGAGGGGTCGGCCCCCCTTTCCCCTTCTCCTATAAATAGAGGGGCGAGGGGAGGGCTGCAGCACCACATCCAAGGCGCAGCCCCTCCCCTCCCCAACACCTCTCCTCCTCCGTTAAGAGCTTGGCGAAGCCCTGCCGGAGTACTGCCGCTCCATCACCACCACGCTGTCGTGCTGCTGTTGGAGCTCTCTTCCTCAACCTCTCCCTCCTCCTTGCTGGATCAAGGCACGGGAGACGTCTCCGCTCCGTACGTGTGTTGAACGCGGAGGTGCCGTCCGTTCGGCGCTAGGATCATCGGTGATTTGGATCACGACGAGTACGACTCCATCAACCCCGTTCTCTTGAACGCTTCCACTCGCGATCTACAACGGTATGTAGATGCACTCCTCTCTCTCTCGTTGCTAGATGACTCAATAGATTGATCTCGGTGATGTGTAGAAAATTTTAAATTTCTGCTACGATCCCCAACAGTGGCATCATGAGCTAGGTCTATGCGTAGTTTCTATGCACGAGTAGAACACAAGTTTGTTGTGGGAGTCGATTTTGTCAATTTACTTGCAGTTACTAGTCTTATCTTGATTCGGCGGCATCGTGGGATGAAGCGGCCTGGACCGACCTTACACGTACACTTACGTGAGATGTGTTCCACCGGTCGACATGCACTATTTGCATAAGGTGGCTAGTGGGTGTCTGTCTCTCCCACTTTAGTCGGATCGGATTTGATGAAAAGGGTCCTTATGATGGGTAAATAGAAATTGGCATATCACATTGTGGTTTTTGCATAGGTAAGAAATGTTCTTGCTAGAAACCTATAGCAGCCACGTAAAAAATTTGCAACAACAATTAGAGGACGTCTAACTTGTTTTTGGCAAAGATATGCCGTGGTGATGTGATATGGCCAAAAGGATGTGATGAATGATATATATGTGATGTATGAGATTGATCATGTTCTTGTAATAGGAATCACGACTTGCATGTCGATGAGTATGACAACCAGCAGGAGCCATACGAGTTGTCTTAATTTATTTATGACCTGCGTGTCAACATAAACGTCATGTAATTACTTTACTTTATTGTTAAACCATTAGCCATAGTAGTAGAAGTAATAGTTGGCGAGACAACTTCATGAAGACACGATGATGGAGATCATGGTATCATGCTAGTGACGATGATGATCATGGCGCCCCGAAGATGGAGATCAAAAGGAGCAAAATAATATTGGCCATATCATGTCACTATTTGATTGCATGTGATGTTTATCATGTTTTTGCATCTTATTTGCTTAGAACGACGGTAGCATAAATAAGATGATCCCTCATAATAATTTCAAGAAAGTGTTCCCCCTAACTGTGCGCCGTTGCGAAAGTTTGTTGTCTCGAAGCACCACGTGATGGTCGGGTGTGATAGATTCTAACGTTCACATACAACGGGTGTAAGCCAGATTTACACATGCAAAACACTTAGGTTGACTTGACGAGCCTAGCATGTACAGACATGGCCTCGGAACACAAGAGACCGAAAGGTCGAACATGAGTCGTATAGAAGATGCGATCAACATGAAGATGTTCACCGATGATGACTAGTCCGTCTCACGTGATGATCGGACACGGCCTAGTTGACTCGGATCATGTATCACTTAGATGAATAGAGGGATGTCATGCGAGTGGGAGTTCATTAAATAATTTGATTAGATGAACTTAATTATCATGAACTTAGTCTAAAACTTTTGCAAAAATTTCTTGTAGATCAAATGGCCCACGCTCATGTAAACCTCAACTTCAACGCGTTCCTAGAGAAAAGCAAGCTGAAAGACGATGGTAGCAACTATACGGACTGGGTCCGGAACTTGAGGATCATCCTCATAGCTGCCAAGAAAGCATATGTCCTTGAAGCACCGTTAGGTGAAGCACCACCCGACAAACCAAGGCGTTATGAGCGCTTGGCGTTCAGCGTGTTGATGATTACTCGCTGGTTCGGTCACGGCATGCTTCTGACTTAGAACCGGGGCTCCAAAAATGTTTCGAGCAGCACGGAGCATATGAGATTTTCCAAGAGCTGAGAATGGTTTTCCAAGCTCATGCCCGGGTCGAGAGATATGAATTCTCCGACAAGTTCTACAGTTGTAAGATGGAGGAAAATAGTTCCGTAAGTGAGCACATACTCAAAATGTCTGGGTTGCACAACCGCTTATCTCAGCTGGGAGTTAATCTCCCGGATGACGCTTGATGGATGTAATCCTTCACCGCTTCCACCAATCTACAAGAGCTTTGTGATGAACTTCAATATGCGAGGATGGAGAAAACCATTCTGAAGTATATTCAATGTTGAAATCAGCGGAGGTGGAAATAAAAAGGAACATCAAGTGTTGATGGTGAATAAAACCACTAAGTTCAAGAAGGAAAGGGTAAAAGGGTTTCAAGAAAGGCGGCAAGGGAGGTGCAGCGCCCGCAAGCAAGCTGCCGGGAAGAAACCAAAGAATGGACCCAAGCACGAGACTGAGTGAGGAGTCCCGGATTAGGGGTGTCCGATAGCCGAACTATCACCTTTGGCGGACTCTGGACTATGAAGATACAAGATTGAAGACTTCGTCCGTGTCGGATGGGACTTTCCTTGGCGTGGAAGGCAAGCTTGGCGATACGGATATGTAGATCTCCTACCATTGTAACCGACTCTGTGTAACCCTAACCCTCTTCGGTGTCTATATAAACCGGAGGGTTTTAGTCCATAGGACGAACTACAATCATACCATAGGCTAGCTTCTAGGGTTTAGCCTCTCTGATCTCGCGATAGATCTACTCTTGTACTACCCATATCATCAACATTAATCAAGAAGGAGTAGGGTTTTACCTCCATCGAGAGGGCCCGAACACAGGTAAAAACATCGTGTCCCTTGTCTCCTGTTACCATCCACCTAGACGCACAGTTCGGGACCCCCTACCCGAGATCCGCCGGTTTTGACACCGACACTGAGTGTTTTTATTGCAAGGGAAGTGGTCACTAGAAGCGGAACTGCCCCAAGTACTTAGCGGACAAGAAGGCCAGCAACACCAAAGGTATATGTGATATACATGTAATTGATGTGTACCTTACCAGTACTCGTAGTAGCTCCTGGGTATTTGATACCGGTGCGGTTGCTCATATTTGTAACTCAAAACAGGAGCTGCGGAATAAGCGGAGACTGGCGAAGGACGAGGTGACGATGCACGTCGGGAATGGTTCCAAGGTCGATGTGATCGCCGTCGGCACGCTACCTCTACATTTACCTACGGGGTTAGTTTTAAACCTCAATAATTGTTATTTAGTGCCAGCTTTGAGCATGAACATTGTATCTGGATCTCGTTTAATACGAGATGGCTACTCATTTAAATCCGAGAATAATGGTTGTTCAATTTATATGAGAGATATGTTTTATGGTCATGCCCCCGCCGTCAATGGTTTATTCTTAATGAATCTTGAGCGTGATGTTACACATATTCATAGTGTGAATACCAAAAGATGTAAGGTTGATAATGATAGTCCCACATACTTGTGGTAATCGCCGCCTTTGGTCACATTGGTGTCAAACGCATGAAGAAGCTCCATGCAGATGGACTTTTGGAGTCTCTTGATTACGAATCATTTGACACGTGCGAACCATGCCTCATGGGTAAAATGACCAAGACTTCGTTCTCCGGAACAATGGAGCGAGCAACCAACTTATTGGAAATCATACATACTGATGTGTGCGGTCCAATGAGCGTTGAGGCACGCGGTGGCTATCGTTATGTTCTCATCCTCACCGATGACTTGAGTAGATATGGGTATGTCTACTTAATGAAACACAAGTCCGAGACCTTTGAAAAGTTCAAGGAATTTCAGAGTGAGGTTGAAAATCAACGTGATGTAAAAATAAAGTTCTTCTGATCGGATCGTGGAGGGGAATGTTTAAGTCATGAATTTGGCACACACTTAAGGAAATGTGGAATCGTTTCACAACTCACGCCGCCTGGAACACCTCAGTGTAATGGTGTGTCCAAACATCGTAATCGCACTCTATTGGATATGGTGCGATCTATGATGTCTCTTACCGATCTACCGCTCTCATTTTGGCGCTATGCTTTAGAGACTGCCGCATTCACTTTAAATAGGGCTCCGTCGAAATCCGTTGAGAGAACACCGTATGAATTATGGTTTGGGAAGAAACCTAAGATGTCGTTTCTAAAAGTTTGGGGATGCGATGCTTATGTCAAGAAACTTCAACCTGAAAAGCTCGAACCCAAGTCGGAAAAATGCGTCTTCATAGGATACCCTAAGGAAACCATTGGATATACCTTCTTCCTCAAATCCGAAGGCAAGATCTTTGTTGCCAAGAATGGGTCCTTTCTGGAGAAAGAGTTTCTCTCGAAAGAAGTAAGTGGGAGGAAAGTAGAACTTGATGAAGTACTGCCTCTTGAAGCGGAAAGTAGCGCAGCTCAGGAAGATGTTCCTGTGGTGCACCGCAGCAGCTAGAGGAGGTTAATTATGATGATCAAGGTACTTCGGATCAAGTTGCTCTTGAACTTCAGAGTCCACGAGGACACGTTCCACACCGTAATGGTATGGCAACCCGTCACCGGAAATCATGTTGTTAGACAAGGGTGAACCTTCGAACTATGAAGAAGCGATGGCGGGCCCAGATTCCAACAAATGGCTTGAAGCCATGCAATCCGAGATAGGATCCATGTACGAAAACAAAGTATGGACTTTGACAGACTTGCCCGATGATCGGCGACCAATAGAAAATAAATGGATCTTTAAGAAGAAGACGAACGCGGAAGGTAATGTTACCATCTACAAAGCTCAACTTGTCGCTAAGGGTTATCGACAAGTTCAAGGGGTTGACTAGATGAGACCTTCTCACCCGTAGCGAAGCTTAAGTCCGTTCGAATCATGTTAGCAATTGCCGCATTCTACGATTATGAGATATGGCAAATGGACGTCAAAACGGCATTCCTTAACGGCTTTCTTAAGGAAGAATTGTATATGATGCAGCCGGAAGGTTTTGTCGATCCTAAGAATGCTAACAAGGTATGCAAGCTCTAGTGCTCCATCTATGGGCTGGTGCACGCATCTCGGAGTTGGAACATTCGCTTTGATGAAATGATCAAAGCGTTTGGGTTTATGCAGACTTATGGAGAAGCCTGCGTTTACAAGAAAGTGAGTGGGAGCTCTGTAGCATTTCTCGTATTATATGTGGATGACATACTGTTGATGGGAAATGATATAGAACTCTTGAAGAACATAAAGGCCTACTTGAGTAAGTGTTTTTCAATGAAGGACCTTGGAGAAGCTGCTTACATATTAGGCATCAAGATCTATAGAGATAGATCGAGACGCCTCATAGGTCTTTCACAAAGCACATACCTTGATAAGATATTGAAGAAGTTCAATATGGACCAGTCCAAGAAGGGGTTCTTGCCTGTGTTGCAAGGTGTGAACTTGAGCTCGGCTCAATGTCCGACCACGGCAGAAGATAGAGAAAAGATGAGTGTCATCCCCTATGCTTCGGCCATAGGGTCTATTATGTATGCCATCTTTGTGTACTGCATCGATGTAAACCTTGCCGTAAGTTTGGTAGGAAGGTACCAAAGTAATCCCGCATGGAACACCGGACAGCGGTCAAGAATATCCTGAAGTGCACGAAAAGGACTAAGGATATGTTTCGCTTATGGAGGTGACAAAGAGCTCGTCGTAAAGGGTTACGTCGACGCTTAGCTTCGACACGGTCTGGATGACTCTAAGTCACAAACCGGATACGTGTATATTTTGAATGGTGGGGCGATGGTGGTGCGATTTGCAAGCAAAGCGTCGTGGCGGGATCTACATGTGAAGCGGAATACATGGCAGCCTTGGAGGCAGCACATGAAGCCATCTGGATGAAGGAGTTCATTACCGACCTAGGACTTTTTCCCAATGCGTCAGGGCTGGTGACTCTCTTCTGTGACAACACTGGAGCCATTGCCCTTACCAAGGAGCCCAGGTTTCACAAGAAGACCAGGCACATCAAGCGTCGCTTCAACTCCATTCGTGAAAATGTTCAAGATGGAGACATATATATTTGCTAAGTGCATACGGATCTGAATGTCGAAGATCCGTTGACTAAACCTCTTCCGCGAGCAAAACATGATCAACTCCAGAACTCTATGGGTATTCGATTCATCACAATGTAACTAGATTATTGACTCTAGTGCAAGTGGGAGACTGTTGGAAATATGCCCTAGAGGCAATAATAAAATGATTATTATTATATTTCCTTGTTCATGATAATTGTCTATTGTTCATGCTATAATTGTGTTATCCGGAAATCTTAATACATGTGTGAATACATAGACCACAACATGTCCCTAGTGAGCCTCTAGTTGACTAGCTCGTTGATCAATGGATGCTTACGGTTTCCTGACCATGGACATTGGATGTCATTGATAACGGGATCACATCATTGGGAGAATGATGTGATGGACAAGACCCAATCCTAAGCATAGCACAAGATCGTGTAGTTCGTTTTGCTAGAGCTTTTCTAATGTCAAGTATCATTTCCTTAGACCATGAGATCGTGTAACTCCCGGATACCGTAGGAGTGCTTTGGGTGTACCAAAGCGTCACAACGTAATCGGGTGGCTATAAAGGTATACTACGGTATCTCCGAAAGTGTCATTGGGTTGGCACAGATCGAGACTGGGATTAGTCACTCCGTATGACTGAGAGGTATCTCTGGGCCCACTCGGTAATGCATCATCATAATGAGCTCAATGTGACCAAGTGGTTGGTCACAGGATCATGCATTATGGAACGAGTAAAGTGACTTGCCGGTAACGAGATTGAACGAGGTATTGGGATACCGACGATCGAATCTCGGGCAAGTAACGTATCGATTGACAAAGGGAATTGTATACGGGATTACTTGAATCCTCGACATCGTGGTTCATCCGATGAGATCATCGTGGAACATGTGGGAGCCAACATGGGTATCCAGATCCCGCTTTTGGTTATTGGTCGGAGAGCTGTCTCGGTCATGTCTGCGTGATTCCCGAACCCGTAGGGTCTACACACTTAAGGTTCGATGACGCTAGGGTTATAAGGAAGATACGTATGTGATTACTGAATGTTGTTCGGAGTCCCGGATGGGATCCCGGACGCCACGAGGAGTTCCGGAATGGACCGTAGGTGAAGATTTATATATGGGAAGTTGTCATACGGTCACCGGAAAAGTTCGGGGGCATATCGGTATTGTATCGGGGCCACCGGAGGGGTTCCGGGGGTCCACCGGGAGGGGCCACCTCTCTCGGAGGGCCTTATGGGCCGTAGAGGGATGGGAACAAGCCCCTAGGAGGGCTGGGCACAAAACCCCCTAGGGCCCATGCGCATAGGGCTTGGGGGAACCCTAAAGGGGGGCGCCTCCCTTGCTTGGGGGGCAAGCCCCCTCCCCCTTGGCCGCCCCCCCTCTAGATCCCATCTAGAGGGGTCGGCCCCCCTTCCCCCTTCTCCTATAAATAGAGGGGCGAGGGGAGGGCTGCAGCACCACATCCAAGGCGCAGCCCCTCCCTCCCAACACCTCTCCTCCTCCGTTAAGAGCTTGGCGAAGCCCTGCCGAGATCTTGCCGCTCCATCACCACCACGTCGCCGTGCTGCTGTTGGAGCTCTCTTCCTCAACCTCTCCCTCCTCCTTGCTGGATCAAGGCGTGGGAGACGTCTCCGCTCCGTACGTGTGTTGAACGTGGAGGTGCCGTCCGTTCGGCTCTAGGATCATCAGTGATTTGGATCACGACGAGTACGACTCCATCAACCCCGTTCTCTTGAACGCTTCCGCTCGCGATCTACAAGGGTATCTAGATGCACTCCTCTCTCTCTCTCTCTCGTTGCTAGATGACTCCATAGATTGATCTTGGTGATGCATAGAAAATTTTAAATTTCTACTACGATCCCCAACACGAACGCCCTAAACATCTATTGCAATGCTCTACTACTAGTTCAATCAGTTTCAACAGTAAAATTCAGTTTCGACTATAGAGTTCAGTTTCTTCAGTTAAGTTCAGAGTGAACAATATTTACAGCATCTGTCGGAGTGGTCGTGGCGCGGCTGATGCGTTTTACATCTAGCACTTTTTGGTGATGTATTTTATATCATCTATTGCAGATGATATTAGAGTCCCACTTTAGATTAACGTTGTCTGTCTTGTCCTGGTTCAGCCTCGCCGCCGTACACCTCACCGGAGCTGCTCCAACAACGGAACCGTCCATCACAGTGGAGCAGTACCCTCGGTGATGCAGATTCCTTGCTTGTTATAGATAGCTCCTCAGAGGAGGATTCAGAGACAGATGACCAGTCGTATTCCCCCCCCCCTCCCCGAGGTGCATGCTCTAACTTGGCAGGGTTATATTGCTCATATCATGCATATGGTGTCTTGCATTGCCATGCCATCTACTTAGATTAGACATGCTTTGTGTGAATGCCTCATGTTTTCTTTCTATATCAGATATGTGAATTATGCAATGCCATGTTTTTCAGCCAGTTATCATTTATGTGAATTATGCACCGCCATGTAACCAGGCATCATATATGTGAATTATCTCATGCCATCTTTTTTTCATTACGTATTCCATTTGTCGACAATTTGTGTGTATTGAACTACTCTTCATGTGTATCAGCCATTTGAGCCGGTTATGGAAAAATCATGAGTGAAAACAAGGTCTTCAGAGCAGGCAATGGTACCTGTTGAAGCATATATCTCGATGGTTACAGGGAGCTCCTCAGAGGAGGATTCAGAGACAGATGACCAGTCCTATATCCCACCTGAAGTGTATGCTCTAAGTTGCAATGTTTATATTTCCCATATCATGCATACGGTGTCTTGCATTGCTTAGTTTAGACATCATATGTACAATATTGAATTCCATCTGCTTAGTTTAGAGATCATACATGCGAGTGCTAGCTGCTTAGTATATGAATCAATTATGTCAATTATATCATGCCATCCTATATACTTAGAAAACATGTGTGTGAATTATTTCATCCCAACCTATTTTAGAAAGACATCAGATAGTTTTGTCATGTCATCCTGTTTAGATACTCATCATATGTTGAATTATGCCATTATATCCTGTTAAGTTAGGCATCATATATGTGGAATTGTGTCATGCTGCCCCTGTTTGGTTACACAATATATATGTGAATTACCACATCTGTCTATCATACAATGTCTGTAAATTCAATTTCTTTTCTTGTTTATCAGCCATTTGAATTGGAGGGGGCGATGGCAGTATCTAAGGGAGCAAAAACCCGTTCTTCACAAAAGACAGTGCTACCCGTCGATGCAGATAGAACCATGGTTGTAGTGGCCCACAAACTAGCCCCACCACACATAATCGAGACTCTTCCAGATTGCACACTTACACCATTGGGCAGAGAACCAGCTACAACCCATCCAACCCCAACCCCAGCGGATAGTAACCCACTTCTAGTTGACAAAGCACCATGTCCACCACAGAGTACCCCACACGAGCAGTTTGTAAAGCAACTGCAGTGCCCAAACCATGAAGACCACCACAGCGAACCCAAACTACACGTTTAAAGCACAAGAGCAACTGTTCTCAGGTCAGATTCCGTAGCTATGGTCCATATTCCTTTGCTGTTGCATCACTGTATTTACTCATACCAACTACTTCTGAATTTGAAGGATCCAATTGAAACTGCAATGGCGCAACAGGTATGTTTTAAACCTATCTTTAACTGGATTGTTGTTCTAACTTCTTGCTCTATGTTGATTTTAGTTTCAGTTGTATAAACAGTTATGTTCTCATGTGATGCACATTACAAGTGTTGCCAATGCTGTGTAGTTTCTCACACTTATATTCTGTCTATGCTGTTGTGTCTTAAAAATATATGAGTTGAACTGTGTCTCTATCTTGATTTGGCAACATAAACTAGAATGATATGGACAATACAGTGACCATAGTACATAGATATATGTTATTTTCATGTTGTTATCCTGTCCACCTTACTACTGAACCGGTTTACCAAAATGAGTTTTGTATATTACATGCTAAACATGTGATGTGTCTGCTTGTTTCTCTTGTAGTATGCGAACAGAATATTGGAGAAGAGCACCCCACTATGCAATGGTAGAGAAAGTAATGCAGATAAGGTTCAAGATAGTGACACAACCCTGTTGGTCTCCAAGAAAGGTGATAAAAGCGATCTTGTAGATAGTGAGAAAACCCCACGATCCTGCGTTGATGTAGTGTTTGAGTTCTTGGCCGCATCACCGCACAAGTTGTTCGAACTCACTTTGCTGAATCAGTTTGGCTTCTTGATCTCAGCTATAAGTGAAAGGAATCGATCGGTGTCTTTGCGGCAAGAAGTCAAGGATCGAGGAAGTCCTCGAATTCAGATGCATACTTTCTTGCGCAATGACAAGTCTTTGGAGGATTTAAGCGCCAAACAAGAGAAAGTTAATAAGCTTGCTAAGCATCTTGCCAGCATTATGGGTACCCAGGGATATTGTTTCTTGATCTCTTTTGAAGTGGTTTCAGTTCTGGACTTGTTTTGCTGCGGCGTTTATTTGCACTGGTCACCAACTTTGACAACCAGTATATATGATATGCTGCTTTGTTCCCTATATTTGCACTGGTGGCGAACTTTGATGCCCAATGGATGTAATATGTGTAATAGTCATGATAGCCTAGCGTAAGTTGCTTTCTTATTTATTTCCTTGTTGTCTTGTTTATTTTTTTGCTTGTAGTCAGTGCAGTTCTTTTTCCGCGGTTTGCTAGTGGCCGTAATAACCTATTTTTTAAAGTAGGCCACAATAACCATGGGCTACATATTTACTGTAGTTACCATGGGCCTCCTACGGGCCGTAGAAACAACGGGCCTCCTATGGGCCGTAGAAACAATGGGCCTTCTAAGGGCCATAGAAACAATGGGCCTTCTACGGGTCGTAGCATCAATGGGCCTACTACGGGTCGTATGATCGATCTGCCAAACATGGGCCAATAACAGACCGCATTATGGGCCGTAAACGGGCTAGATTTGGAATCGTCCGTTCATGGGCCGACAATAACAGGCCGTCTTAATCAGTCGTATTTGATGACGCTATGAAAACGGCCCAACGGATTAACGGGCCGATTGTAACCACGAGATGAATTTGGCCCACAAGCAGAAAAGGTCAGTAATTGGCCGTAAGTAACCGAATGATGGAAATAATCCCAAGAATAAATGGGCCTTGACAAGGCCTAAAGATAACACGGGTTGGAAACGGCCCAATGGAATAATGGGTCGTTAATGGGTATAAAGCGGTACACTGTTCATTGCGGGCCAGATTCACCATGGGCCGTCAATGGGCCAAGAGTTATAAATGGCCTCGTATGGGCCAAAGACATCATGGGCCATATATGGGCCAGAAGTTACAACGGGCTGGAATCATATTGGACGGCCTAGATGAAGCTACTGGGCTTAATTCCGATAGGCCGTAACGGGCCATGAGTTAGCGGGCCGTAAATGTGCTATATACGAACAGGTCGTTAACAGGCTTTCCATGGGCCGGCCCGTTACCTTTTGACCAAGTCAAACGGGCCGGCCTTTTCACCGGAATGGGCCTCTGTTGGGTCGTGACACGTGTCGTAGGCGCCTCCTGTCCAATGAATGGATGACATCTGTCCCAACAGTGAGCCAACACGTGTTTCCTCCGGCCAATGAGAATTTTACACGGGGAAAATCCTCATTGGTCCGGGCTATTAGCGGGTTATCGGATCCATAACCGGACCTGATAGCTTAATGGTGACACGTTACGGTGGATGCCACATGTCGGTCACCCTTGACGAAAGCACTTCCATGACGCGGAATTTATCGTCATGGAGGTGGACACTTCCGTGATGATAATTTTGGTAATGTAACGGAACACTTTTACAACAGCACAGGTATGACTATCTTGATTCTGTCATAAAATCTTCATGGACGTACATGCATGACAGAAAACGTGGCCTACTATGACAAACATGTATCATCACATAAGTGTATTTTTTTGTAGTGTAATGATGATGATATTGAAACTTCAGATCAAGTTACTACTGGACCTCGTAGATCGAATAGAGCACGTTCCGCACCATAGAGGTATGGTAATCCTGTTCTGGAAGTCATGTTACTAGACCATGATGAACCTATGAACTATGAAGAAGTTATGATGAGCCCAGATTCCGATAAATGGCTTGAGGCCATGAAATCTGAGATAGGATCCATGCATGAGAACAAAGTGTGGACTTTGGTGGACTTGCCTGATGATCGGCAAGCCATAGAGAATAAATGGATCTTCAAGAAGAAGACTGGCGCTGATGGTAATGTTGGTGTCTACAAAGCTCGACTTGTCGCAACAGGTTTTTGACAAGTTCAAGGAGTTGAATATGATGAGACTTTCTCACCCGTAGTGATGCTTAAGTCTGTCCGAATCATGTTAGCAATTGCTACATTTTATGATTATGAAATCTGGCAAATGGACGTCAAAACTGCATTCCTTAATGGATTTCATAAAGAAGAGTTGTATATGATGCAACCAGAAGGTTTTGTCAATCCTAAAGGTGCTAACAAAGTGCGCAAGCTCCAGCGATCCATCTATGGAATGGTGCAAGCATCTCGGAGTTGGAATATACGATTTGATGAGGTGATCAAAGCTATGGTTTTATATAGACTTTTGGAGAAGCCTATATTTACAAGATAGTGAGTGGGAGCTCTTTAGCATTTCTAATATTATATGTGGATGACATATTGTTGATTGGAAATGACGTAGAATTTCTGGATAGCATAAAAAGATAGTTGAATAAAAGTTTTTCAATGAAAGACCTTGGTGATGCTGCTTATATATTGGGCATCAAGATCTATAGAGATAGATCAAGACGCTTAATAGGACCTTCACAAAGCACATACCTTGATAAAGTTTTGAAGAAGTTCAAAATGGATCAGTTAAAGAAAGGGTTCTTGCATGTGTTACAAGGTGTGAAGTTGAGTTAGACTCAATGCCCGACCACTTGAGAAGATAGAGAGAAAATGAAAGTCATTCCCTATGCCTCAGCCATATGTTCTATCATGTATGCTATGTTGTGTACCAGACCAAGGATATGTTTCTCGTTTATGGAGGTGACAAAGAGCTCGTCGTAAATGGTTACGTCGATGCTAGCTTTGACACTGATCCGGAAGACTCTAAGTCACAAACCGGATACGTATTTATATTGAATGTGGGAGGTGTCAGTTGGTGCAGTTCCAAGAAGAGCGTCGTGGCGGGATCTACGTGTGAAGCAGAGTACATAGCTGCTTCGGAAGCAGCAAATGAAGGAGTTTGGATGAAGGAGTTCATATCCGATCTAGGTGTAATACCTAGTGCATCGGGTCCAATGAAAATCTTTTGTGACAATACTTGAGAAATAGCCTTAGCGCAGGAATCCAGATTTCACAAAAGAACCAAACACATCAAGAGACGCTTCAACTCCATTCGTGATCATGTCAAGGAGGGAGACATAGAGATTTGCAAAATACATATAGATTTGAATATAGCAGATCCCTTGACTAAGCCTCTTCCGCAAGCAAAACATGATCAGCACCAAGACTCCATGGGTGTTAGAACCATTACAATGTAATCTAGATTATTGACTAGTGCAAGTGGGAGACTAAAGGAAATATGCCCTAGAGGACATAATAAACTGTTATTTATATTTCCTTATTCATGGTAAATGTTTATTATTCATGCTAGAATTGTACTAATCGGAAACCTAATACATGTGTGAATACATAGACAAACACTGTGTCCCTAGTGAGCCTCTATTTGACTAGCTCGCTGATCAAAGACAGTTAAGGTTTCCTAACCATGGACATGAGTTGTCATTTGATAACGGGATCACATCATTAGGAGAATGATGTGATGGACAAGACCCATCCGTTAGCTTAGCATATTGATGTTAAATACATATTCCTTTGACTATGAGATTATGCAACTCCCGAATACCGGAGGAATACCTTGTGTGCTATCAAATGTCACAACGTAACTGGGTGATTATAAAGATGCTCTATAGGTATCTCCGAAGGTGAGTGTTGGGTTGGCATAGATCGAGATTAGGATTTGTCACTCTGAGTATCAGAGAGGTATCTCTGGGCCCTCTCGGTAATGCACATCATAAGAAGCCTTGCAAGCAAAGTGACTAATGAGTTAGTTTCAGGATGATGTATTAGGAACGAGTAAAGAGACTTGCCAGTAATGAGATTGAACTAGGTATGTAGATACCGACGATCGAGTCTCGGGCAAGTAACATACCGATAGATAAAGGGAATAATGTATGTTGTCATAACGGTTCGACCGACAAAGATCTTCTTAGAATATGTAGGAGCCAATATGAGCATCCAGGTTCCACTATTGGTTATTAACTGGAGAGGTGTCTCGGTCATGTCTACATAGTTCTCGAACCCGTAGGGTCCGCATGCTTAACGTTCGATGACGATATTGTATTATATGAGTTATGTGTTTTGGTGACCGGATGTTGTTTGGAGTCCTGGATGAGATCATGGACATGACGAGGAGTCTTGAAATGGTTGAGAGGTAAAGATTAATATATAGGACGATAGTATTCGGACACCGGAAGTGTTTCGAAGTGTATCGGGTATTTATCAGAGTACCGGAGGGGTTATCGGAACCCCCGGGAGAGGTATATGGGCCATATGGGCCAAAAGAGGGGAGCACACCAGGCCCCAAGGGGTGGCCGCCCCCCATGGCATGTGGCCGAATTGGAGAAGGAAAGGGGGGGTTTGGCCCCCCTTCCTTTCTCTCTTCTCCCTTCCCTTTTTTTCCCTTTCTTCCCTTTCTTCGAAACCCCAAGTAGGATTCAGATCCTACTTGGGGTGCCCCCTGGGTGCCTCTCCTCCTCTCCCACCTATATATATGTGGGGCAGGGGGCGCCTAGAACACACAACATCAATTGTTAGCCGTGTGCGGCGCCCCCCTCCACAGTTTACACCCTTGGTCATATTCTCGCGGTGCTTAGGCGAAGCCCTACGAGGACCACATCACCATCACCGTCACCACGCCGTCGTGCTGACGGGACTCATCTACTACCTCGACACCTTGCTGGATCAAGAAGGACATGGACGTCACCAAGCTGAACGTGTGCAGAACTCGGAGGTGCCGTACATTCGGTACTCGATCGGTGGAGCGCGAAGAAAGTTCGACTACATCATCTGTGTTGTGAAACGCTTCCGCTTACGGTCTATGAGGGTACGTAGAAACTCTCTCTCTCTCTCTCTCTCTCTCTCTCTCTCTCTCTCGTTGCTATGCATCTCCATAGATAGATCATTGCGTGTCCATATAAATTCTTTTTGTTTTCCATGCAACGTTTCCCAACAGAGGCTAGGCCGAGCGAATCCGAAGAAGGGCGAGGCGGCATCCCTTCCTCGAGGTGACACCTCCGCCTTGCCTTCCGTTGCTGCCGCGCCGAGGCCAGTCGTCATGCGCCCCGCCGATCTTTAGGGCGCGACAAAGCCCGCGCACCGGAAGATTGGGGGCGCCCTGGCTCCGGCTAGGAAAAGGGCGTACATCGCCGCTAACGAGTAAGTATCTTGCCTTGTTTTCGTTTACCATCCTTGATGTCGTGCCCACAATGCTCCCCTCGTGGCAACCAGGATGGAGACCGTGGTGAAGAAGAGGAAGGGGAGATCCGGGACCCCTGAGGCCACACCACCCGCCACGGCCGCGGTGACCCTGGCACAGACGGAGGAGATTGCCTCGTACTCCCCCGTGATCTAGCGGGCCCCTCGGAGCACGGTGGTGGAACCTCAGGAGAAGGCTGCCTCCAAAGGCCAGCAGGCTCCGGAGCCACCCGTCCCCGTCGCACTTGCGGGGGGTTCAGGGGCTGCAGAGTCCCCCAGCTGCCCTTGTTGTGGCGGCGGCGCTGGTGCCGCCTCCTCCCTAGGCCCTTGTGTTGGTGGATTGCGGCCCCCTCGTCAGGCCCAGGGCTCTGGAGGAAGCCTACACCATGCTGGACCAGCTCCAAACCGATCTCCAGGACGCGACAGGTGCATGGCGATGAGGCGCATGGGCCTGATCTCAGGGTGGCTCCAGGCCGACGCTCTGTCAGGACGACCTGGGGCCGGGCCGAAGCTGCCGCCGCAGAGAGCAGGAAGGAGGCCGGCGAGGCAACGACGACTCGTGCCGCGGCTGACGCGGCGTTCGCCAAGGAGCGTTGCAACACGGCGAAAGCCGAGCTGAAGGCCCTCCACGAGGAGCAGGCTGCCCACACTCGTCGGCTCCAAGAACGAGAGGAGCTCAAGGCCCGGGAGGAGGCGCTCGCCGACCGCGACGTCAAGCTGGCCCAGGCGACCAAGGGCAAAGCTGTGGAGAGGGACCGCCTGGGAAAGCTGAAGGAGGAGTTGGACAGGGCCCAGGCGTCCCATGCCCAGCTTGTCTGTGAGGAGACGGCCCGGCTAGAGGCCAGGAGAAGACCCTCGCCGTCATCGAGAAGGCGACAGCTACGGGGCACGAAGCCTTCGCCTCCCTCGAGCTGAGGTCCCGCACGGTGCTGCACTCCCTTTACGGGGGAGGGTACGAGAAGTCGCTGGCGACTCTAGAGGATGGCCTTGAGGGCATCTTCGCGGGGGTGGACTCCATGGTGGAGGGGGAGTGTCGCGCGCTCTTCACTGCGGCCGCGATGCGTGTCTTTAGCAACCTCCACCTCCGGGACCCAAGCTTCAACCTCGGTGCACTAATCGAGTCGATGGCTTCTGAGTCCCACAACGCTACCGTCGAGGCCGTGAAGAAGCAGGTGGAAGCCCTACTGGAGAAGTTCCTCTGTGTCCCCGACCACGCGGTTGTGGCGACCGGAGCCGATGGCGAAGATGGTGGCGTCATCAACGATGGGCTCCCCAATGTGGGCGACAACAGCAACCAAGGCGACGGCGGTGCTTCCTCCTAGTTCGACCCTGCAACATCCATCGTGCCTCGCGGAGACTTGAGAATTTCAGCTTAAATCCGTGGAACAATATGTTTTGTAATAACTGTTGGGACTCCGCAATTTCCTTTTCCGTGCTCGATTTCCTTCTTGTTTGTCTTAGTGTTCTGCGCCGGCAGGTCCCAGCCCCGCGCATACCTCAGCCGACGTTGGGGCATCCGGATCACCAGGACTAGGCCAAGGGGTGACGGGCTATGTGACCAGTGAGGCCCCTGAGTCGCGATCCTTAGGGGGCCCCCTTGATGTATGAACGACCCTCGTGAAAGAAACGTGAGCAGCGTCTGAGTTAATCCAGAGCCCTCCATACCTTTCCTCGCCAGCTTTTGCTTGGGAGGGACGTGAGAAGACCAGGTGCAAGGGACCTGGTGAGGTGGTGTGCGTCAAGCGTGGCCTGAGCGCAACCCCCTCGCGCGGCCCTACCGTAGGGAAAGTAGCATGGCAATGCTGGACATCGGGCCTGGTGGCCCTCCTGAGGTTATTGCAGCCACTAGGGCGCCCTCGGTTGTTTATTCACCAGCGCGGAGCATCGCGCTTCCACTTTGGCGTGGGCATAGCCGCTCCTCGACCGTGTCGTCCGCCAGCGCGGAGCATGGGGCTTCCACTGGTGCGTTGGTGGGAGTTTCCTCTGGGGGAAGATCCAGGGCGTGTACAGCCCCATCCTGACACGTGGCTAGCACGGCAGGACTTGAGGAGGTGTATATGGGCACCCGTGAGCCAGCGCGAGACTCACGAGGCCCTACCTTAAGGCGGTTTGCGTCTCGATTTTTGGTTCTGGATATTTGTAAGGGCCCTGCGAGATGTTTAGGTGGCCTGCGCCGAGTGAATCTCCGGAGGACATCGCATGAGAAGGCCAAACACCAAAGACCCTAGGAGGTGACGTGAACGGGGCCGGGCTGCCAGACAGAGCTCAGCCGTTTTATCGACGCTGCAGGGACGGACCCGAGCACAGACGTCGTGCCCAGTCTTCTCATGCAACATCCTAAAGAAAGACAACCAGCGCGCGGCTCCCGCGACGGCGAGGCACCGGGTCACGCACCCTGACTCATCCACTCTCGATTAGCTCATTCGAGAACAAGGCACCAAGGACCATGGGAGGTGACGTACACAGGAGCTGGCCCGTGAGACATCGCTTGGCCACTTGGGTTTAGCGTCGCTGCAGGGACGGACCCGAGCACAGACGCCATGCCAGTCCTTAATCATGAGGCAGTCGCGGGCGGGCTTGTGAGGGCGCACGACATTCGTGGTGGCGAAGCACCGGACATGCAGGTGATAATATAAAACAACTCATGAAAGGGTGAGGCCAGTTCTCATACATGCTGCAGGGGCAGATCCGTATAGCTCGATGATAATGCAGCCCGAGGGGCACCCTCGACCAAACAAACCAAAAAGTCACCTGGCACCGTCGTTGTAGAAGTGTTGGAGTAGCTGAAGATGCGTTCTGCAGAAGTCGCTCCTCACGAGCTGGCCGGCTCGTGTGTCCCAATGGGCTCGCGAGGTTCCGACACCTCCTCCGTCAGGATTGCCTGGCGCCTGGCCTCGTGAGCCGCCAGGACGCCCTGCATGTCGCGTTGGTGCGAGGCAGCCGCGTTCAGCAGGCCGAATGGCATGTGGACGTAGCTGCAGGGGTAGCCCCCACTCTGTCCAATGCAGGACGGCCAGAAGAGCTCCTAAGAAGCAGCCCTGTTGAGGCCTGGGATGTTGACGCAGACGCGCAGCTCACCACCCATGTCATGGGCATCAACTGCACTGAGCGATGCGGGGCGACGCTCGCCACGCATGGCTCGCGCCTCCTGAAGCTCTTCGATTGCCTTGGTGATGAACTCCTGAGCGCCTGGCGCCTTGCGCCCTGCTCATGGAAGCGCCCGTTGAAGCACGCCTCCACACGGTGCCCGAACGCCTCCCTCGTGATGCTGGCGAGGTTAAAGGCCCCCCAGACGAGAGCCCCCAAGCCTGTCCTGAGAGGGGCGTCTAGCGCACCTTCCTATGCGAGAGAGAAAGGTGCCCCAACAGTGGGTGTAAGACATGGGGCGTGATCATCGGACGCCCCAGCCTCCTAATGGCCCCTGAGGAGGAGCTGCTTCTTCTTCTTGGGGACGGCCTCAGGAGGACAGATGGCACCCTCGTTATCTGAGTTCTCGACTACTGCGGCCTGGTAGGCGCGCTCGAGGGAGCACACCAGATCCTTCTCGTCGCAAGAGACCGTGATGATGCCGCCGCTTCCTGGCATCTTGAGAACATTGTAGCCGTAGTGAGTCACTGCCATGAACTTGGCAAGGGCTGGATACCCGAGGATGGCGCTGTATGGGAGGCAAATGTGGGCGACGTCGAATTCGATGAGCTCGGCGTGGTAGTTGTCGCGCTTGCCGAAGGTGACGGGGAGACGAATCTGCCCTATGGGAACGGTCGAGCCATCGGTCACCCCTGAGAAAGGCTTGGTGGGGAGGAGCTGGTTGTACGGCACCTGGAGCGTCTCGAACGTCTCGACAGAGAAGATGTTGAGCCCCGCGTCATCGTCGATGAGTATCTTGATAACGAGGACGTTGCTGATGGTCGGCGAGCAGAGCATCGGGAGCGCACCAGCGGTGGCTGAACACTTGAGCTGATTTGTAGAGTCGAAAGTGATGGCGTACTTGGACCACCTGAGGGGACGCGACGCCTCGAGCTTGGGGAGGGCCTCGTTCACCTCACGAGCGAACTGCTTGAAGATGCGATGAGAGGCAGAGGCCTGAGCGCCACCCAGTATGCAGGCAATGGCGCGAGGCTCTTGGAAGCCCCTAGCACCATCGTCGTGTCGGTGGTCATCGTTCCTCCTTGGCGGTGGCGGTAGCCGAGGGAGGCCGGCTTTGCCCTGAGGACGGTACTCACGAGGCTGCTCCCTCCAGGGGCCATCGCAAGGCTGGCCCTGCCGACGGTCCTCACGGGGCTGATCACGCCAGTCCTAGCGGGGGTCGCGGTTGTCCCAGTGGCCTCCACCGCGGCCTCCTCCGCGGCCATAGCCACGATCGTTGCGCTCGGGACGGCGGCCAAGGTGCCCGTCGCGGATTGCCCTGATCTCCTGGCAGTCGTTGGTGTTGTGGTGACACAGAACGGGTGGCTGCCCTTGGAGGATTCAGCGTGGTCGCAGCCGCGCTTCATCTTAGGTTCGGCCGCGAGCACGGTAGGACCCTTGTGTTTCACGTCCTTAGCCTTGGCCTTCTTGTCTTCAGGATCGACCTCCAGAGGCTCCAGGAGGGAGAGGCGACCTTCCTTTGCCCTCGCGCACCAGGCTGTCATGTTGAACATCTCTAGAGCCAAACACAGGTCCTCGTGGATGGCGAGCTCCTCCTTCATCTTGACATCCCGGACGCCATCAGAGAACGCCGAGATAATAGCCTGCTGCGAGAGCGCGGTCACGATCTTGAGGCGAATGTTGGTGAAGCGTTGTATGTACTTGTGCAAGGTTTCGTCTGGCTGCTGCTTGAGGCGCCGCAGGTCGCCTGCTGCGGGAGCGCGGTCACGAGTGCCTGGAAGTTGGCGATGAAGCGCTCGCGCAGCTCGTCCCAAGAGGAGATCGACCCCACCGGAAGGTTCAGGAGCCACGAGTGCGCTCCATCCTTGAGAGCCATGGAAAATCAGTTCGCCATGACTTTCTCGTTGTCGTTTGCCGCCTCTATACTCAGCTTGTAGAGCTGGAGGAACCCAGTGGGGTCAGGAGTGTCGTCGTAGCGTGGAGGCAGATCCGGCTTGAACTTGCCGGGCCACACGATGTGGCGCAGCTCTGGAGTGAAAGCACAGCAACCCGCCGCACTCACAGGGGCCAGCCGTAGGGAAGGAGCGTCAGGCTGCGACACAGGAGCCTAGGAGGATCCGGCTGCTGTCTCATCTGCACGCGCTGCAGCTGGATCTTCCGTGGCTCCCAGATCGTCTGCACCATCGGTTCATGACATGATTACGCGTACACGCGACAAGAGCCGCCACATCAAGTAGTGCATCGATGGCACGGTCATATATGACCCGTCTCGTCGTGCGGTTTTGGTCATGTGTGAACCCGTGGATCTTCACGAGGTTGTCCAGTCTCCGGAGTGGCGCAAGGTCATGCAAGTTGAGCTCGACGCCCTTCATCTGAATGGCATGGGGAGTCTTGTTGCCCCTCCGCCCAGAGTCAATGTCATCGATTGCAAGTGGGTGTTCAAGGTCAAACACAAGGCGAATGGTTCTGTTGATCGCCTCAAAGCACGTCTTGTCGCCAAGGGGTTTAAGCAACGGTACGGTTTGGATCCCATCCATGCTGCTGAGTTGCTTCTCAGATGCAAACTGGGCTGGGTGTAGTAATGATTGCAAGTCCACAAGAGGTTTTGCACTATTTCTTAGCCCTAATCTTGTGTCTTTGAGCTCAAGAAAGCAGGCTACTGTCTCAAGGTCGGGCATAGAGTCAGAATACAAAGCTTTAGCCGATGGAACAACATAAGTAATTTGGATACACTGAGTCCTTGGAGAATTGTGAGTCTTCATGCCACGACCTTGAGTCTTGTGGTGTGACTACTTGGGAGCCGCCTATTTGTTTGCCAATCCGGTGTTCCACGCCAGAAGAAAGTATATAGAAGTGGACTCTCACTTTATTCGAGAGACAGTTGCACCTAAGGCACTTGACTTCCGGTTCATATCCCCCAAGGAGCAAACTCCTGATATATTTAGTGCATGTTCGGTAATCCGCCGCTCCACGAAATCTCCACAATCTCCGGAGCACGTATTTCTCCGCTCTATGAAATTCAATCAGCAATTTCGCTCCGCTCCCGGAGAAGAGTTGTGGAGTGGAGGGACTCCGAATAGGCACTTACTAAACCATTAGTTGTACCGTCATTTGTATCAAATAGGTACAATGTTAATCTTTGTGTAGGAAACTAAGATTGAGGGGGGAGGGGTTAAACATGTATATTGTTGAGATAAGTCTGTTGTCCAGACGCCTAGATCTCCTCTAACTAACCCATGTATATACATCAGCTATGCCATGTGCTCTAGAGCACGATATAAATACATCCCCGAGGCCATCATGTTGGTTGTGCCGACCAATCTCTTTCTCTTGTTTTACAACCAAGGTTGCCACCATCGCCAAATTACTCTATATGAGACGCAGAGGAGACAAAGAAGGTGATGATATGAACAAACATGGTGAACCCACGATAAACCCTTGTCGTCCAGCGACCGGATAGATGGATGGATTTCGGCAGTCAGTTAGGGCTCATTTGGTTTCAAGGGATCTCGGGGGATCCCCGCTATTTCCCTGGATCGGATAACCATGGGCTGAGTTGGCCCGGGGAAGCAGACAGCGCCGTTTGGTTACACGCGAAGGGGAAAGCCCCCTGGCCTTTCTGCGGCCCATCCCAGGGATAGATCGCCCGGTGTCAATAGGTCGGGGAGAAAACCCTCGACTCGCTCGCTCTCTCGCGACCAACAGGCGTCGTCGGACAAAGATCCTCCTCCGCCTCCGACCTCCGAGCTCCTCCGCCGGCGACCGAAGCGACGTCCGGCTCCCCCCTGCCCCCTCCCACGGTGTTCAGGATCCATGCTCCGCCTCTCAAGTGACAGCGACGGTGGCGGACCGCGCCCGTCATCCTCCTCCTTCCCCGGACAACCCCTCCGCCTCGAAGCTCCTGTCCCATCCGGCGACGGCGACTGCGGCAGAGACCTACTTCGACCAAGGTTACCCCCTCGTCTTCCACCTCATATTTTGTTCTCCAATCCATGCACTCGCAGTCTATGAACTTTTTGGTCCAGATCCAAGAACTTGAGCACCGGCTTCACTTGTTTTAACCAATCAGCATCCAGTCTACCGTAACCAATCACGAGTGAGCACAAACAGCCTCCTGTTAATTGTTAGTAGATTTGTGCTCTGCTTCTGCTTCAAAATCAGGCTTTACCTCTTTTTTCTAGCTGCTATTTAGTGTAAGCCATGCATTGTTTCTGATGGATTACTAAATAATCATCTTCTGAAAGTAAAAGACTTGTTAGACCATTTAAGTTTGTGTCTTGACGGAGATGGAGTAAAAGACATGTTAGACCATCCTAGTTCCCACCATCTATTTGGTGCACTCGTTGTACAGGCGTCGACAACCGCCGCACGCGCTTGATTCTTCTCCTGTTCCCCAAAATCTGCATCTAGGTCTTCTATATAACTCTCCTCCCATATGCACCCGGCCAGTTAATATTGCAATCACTCCTCACTCGTGAAGATCTAGCGATCAAAAGGGTAAACGGCAGTGGTTCTGCTCGGTGGATCCATAATAAAATGAAATATGGTTTGCAAAATTTTAGCTCTTGATTTTTAATTCTTCCCCTATCTTGTATTCTCGTGACTACTTCGTGTTTGAAAAGGAAAAAAATTGTTACCTGGTGTAGTTAAAAACCAACAACATCAACTTAGATTCATAAATTATTATCAATTGGATAACCATGGTGTGTGCAAATTGACAATTTTGAGTTCTATTATGCGCCTAGGCATATACTGGGATGTTCTATTGGTCAGTTATTTAAGATAAAAAGCTCAGCCATACTACAACAAAGGAAAAAAGAAACAATGTTGAAGGGAGTGCTAAATCTTAATTTGATGTAGTACTGAATCTAAATAGTTGGTTTGACATGGCATTTCATGAACAAATTTACATATATGCTATACTTATGTTGGAATTGTTAAGCAGCTGGCCTTGTCTTAAGTGTTCGTCATGCGTCACCACTCTGTAGCATCAGAAATTAGTGGATTGGCTAATGGTCCTCTAGTCTTAATACTGTATTTGAGGGATCACTTTATAAACATTGTACTGACTGCAAGTGACATTCTGGTTCTTAGGACATTCTGAATCTGAGTGCTTTGTAGATCTTCGAAGAAGATTGAAGAAATTATATTCTTTTCACGAGCAATGTGGTCTCGGTTTTGTTATGCACACTGCACATACAATATGTTGGTTAATCCATTCATATACTTAAAAATAGTCTATTGAAACTGTGAACCAGTGCTAACTTAATTTTTTGTCGTTCAGTGAACATCAAGTTGTGGTACCTGATGTTGATGCAGAGTGGAGAGAAGACCGAGTAGGGCTAGTGATCGTTGCCTTGCAATTAATCTTGTTTGAAAGTACCTCTGCCTCGGACATGGCAATTGATAATTCAAGTTTTTTGTTGTTGTGAACAAACTTGAATGATGATGGCACATGAAAACGGTTTAGGCCAACACTTGGTCGCAATAAAATGTGGACCGGCCAATATTTGAACCTTGGTGTACTGATGGTTATCAATTGTAATATTTCTTTGTAGTTTACAAGAATTCTGAATTTTTGTATGTGTTTTTTTTTAGAATTATTTGTGAAATTCTTATCTATGGTATGGTGTTATCTGTAGAATTTTGTATGAAGACTGTGAGATTTTGTATGTACAAGTCTATTGTTATTTATGTGTGATGATGGGCCAAGTCTGTATATTATTTGAGGGACTTTCTTCCCTCCCCTTGTTGCCATTTGGGCACCCAGGGCAGTGGGAACTTCTCCCACGTAGTGGGAGGGATCTCATAAGCACAGAAGAATCTCCCTCTAGGGGTTTATTTCGCTGGTTTTTTCCTACCCAACGACCAAATGAGGCCTTAATGACGGTCACCGTCACCGGCCACGATCAAGAAGCAAAAAAGCAAGCCAACAAAAAGCCAGGCATTACTAAACTAAACTGTGTTCTCGTCTGGCCGAGTTTGCTTCTATCTCAACGGCCCCCGGCACCCTCATGCAATCATGCTGATCATTTTCCATGGGTAATGGCGGTGTCGTGTCCCGTAGCACGATGGGCTAATTGTTTAGCAGATATAGCGGTGCGTGCCGTGCCCTACCTTGTGGCTCGAACACGGAAGCTACACAAGAACACGGAAGCTACACAAGATAGGCCGCGGCACAGGAGATCTAGGAGGAGGCGTCGGCTCGATCTGTGTCCCGCCGATGGGAGCCGGGCCCCGTCTGTCGTGATAAGGTTCGGTGGGGGGGGGTGAGGGTGGTGGCTCGTAGCCGCGTCCCGCTGTCTATAGTCTACTCCGGTACTAGTATCACCCTCCACCTTTCCGTGCGTCCTAGTGCGACGGTGTCCGCTGTCTATAGTCTACTCCGATACCACCCTCCACCTCTCCGTGCGTCCTAGTGGCTAGTGCAACGGTGCCGTGAGGTGTCACTCTTTCTCCTTTGGGTGAACCTGTGGCGGATAACGTGGCCGTCGGAGTGGTGGTAGTACTTATTTACTGTACACAGTCCAGCAGACAGTGCATGCTGCACAACCGTAGTTCCTCTCATCCGGACGAACAGACAGGCATGTGTCCACGTCTCCAAGAACGGCGACTGCTCACACGGCACCTTTCATTCTCTCTCGTGGGAGAATGAAAGGAATGCAGCCGTTTCACCTTTCTGCTCCCTCTATTCGAAATTACTTGTCGCAGAAATGAATGTATCTAGACGTATTTTAGTTCAAGATACATCCATTTTCGAGACAAGTAATTCCGAATGAAGGGAGTACATTTCGTAGTCCAGTGGCATGAGCTTCCGGAGGAAGAGAAGGCGTTGCTTCATTCACGGGAGGATTCATTGAACCACCGGTGTCCGTCCAAACAATTTTCTATCAAACGTGACGACAGTGAAACACAGCTAGTGCAGGGGTATATATAAGGCCAAGAGGCCGTCTGGCGTTTTTGATTTATATATAAAGCACCCAAAGTGACGTGTAACAACGTGCGGTCCTAACACTGACGTACACGATGAGTGGATGACTACGGCGCCCGAAAGGGACGAAATCTGCTCGCGTTGCCCACTTTCCATTTCCGAACGTGGAAGCGGAACTGGTTCGCGCTGCTGGTATCGCCGGGCCTCGGAGCATCCATGCCGCTTCTCTTCCACTCTGGGTAGAGAAGCATCGATACGGCCGGACCACGGCACAGCCACGTCAGCTTAAGTTTGCCGGAAGGATGGCGCAACTTCCGACGGATCCGCCAACGCCCCACCGCCACCGAGAAGCATGTGATGTGTGCATCCGGCCGTCCAGTGATTTCCGTTTGACGCTGGTCCCCGGATGATCTTTCCATTATTTTCATATTTTTTTTCTTATTTTCCTTCTAAAAGGAGCATTAGAGCAACTCCAACACGCCCGACTCAAACGGGCGTCGCTTTTGTCCGTTTGGATCGACCGCCCGCTCGGCGTCTGCCCTATTTATGATTTAGATCGGCAGTGCGGCCAATGCCCGCAACCCATTTCATGTCCGTGTACAAATTTGAAAAAGCAAGTTCATGCCGGCATCATGCCAGTGGCCGGCATACAATGTCAGCTTTAAAAAACACCACACAGTTTATGCTAGCGCACTTGCCAGCGGCCGACACACATGCCAGCACATAAAAAGGGGCGGGAAATTCAACCACGCCATCTCGATCCTGGTCATGCTAGCACACTTGCATACAAAAAAGGGATGGCGGTCGTCGCCATAGATCACTCGTCGTCGAACTTGAGCATGTCGGTCTGCATCTTCTCGAACCACGGCCTCTTCTTTGGCAACACGGTGTTGAGGTCCACCTTCATGATCTCCATCCCCCGCCATCATGCTAGCGAGACACACTTCTTTTGCCTTGGTCTTGGCATTGACAGTCTCGATCTCTAACATCTTGGCTTGCTTCTCCGCCTTCATCTCAAGCACCCTCGCTTGCTTCTCCGTCTCCAGTTCAACCCTCCTCCTTTGGATCTTCATAAAGGCGTTCATTTGTTCTTAATTGTCTTCCGACGCTTCTCCTCCCTTGAGTCCTTTTTGGTCATCATGCCCTCTACGCTTGCGATCAAGGCGATCGACGCTGCATCCCGCTTGTCCTCCTTCTTGGAGTTGGTCTTTCCCCGCGGCCCTGGCTTCTCGCCCTCCCCAACCTACTCCACGGCTTTCTTCCTCCCCCCCCCACGCGCCATGAGAACGACATATTGCGCGTTGAACTTCTCCTCCCCGTTGATGACCAACCAACAATGGGAGAGGTTGACTTGCCTTCATGTTGGACCTTGAATGCCTCCAAATCTCGGAATGCCTACAAATGAATAGCAAGCAAGCATACGGGCAAATGGATATGTGATACGTCTTCTACATATCTATAATTTTTCATTGTTCCATGCTGTAATATTATCAATCTTAGATGTTTTATATTCATTTACTAGCAACTTTATATCATTTTTTGGGACTAACCTATTGACATACTGCCTAGTGCCAGTTGCTATTTTTACTTGTTTTTTACTTCACAGAAAATCAATACCAAACGAAGTCCAAATGCCACAAAACTTTTTAGAGATTTTTTTTCTGCCAGAAGACACCCAGGAGGCCCAAGAAGTGCACCAGAGGGGCTCTATGGGGCCCACGAGGCACCAGGGCGCGCCAGGGCCCGTAGGCATGCCCTGGTGGGTAGTAGGGCCCACATGCACCCGACCTCTGCCTCTATAAATACTCTAAAATCCCACGAGTAGATGAAACACAATTCCAGAAGCCGCAAGTTCCAGAACCACGGGATCCAATCTAGAGGCCTTCTCCGGCACTCTGCCGGAGGGGTCAACGATCTCGGAAGGGTTCTTCATCATCACCCTTGCCCCTCTGATGATGCGTGAGTAGTTTACCACAGACCTACGGGTCCGTAAGTAGTAGCTATATGGCTTCTTCTCTCTATTTGATCTTCAATACAATGTTCTCCTCGATGTTTTTGGATATTTATTTGATGTAATGACATTTTGCGGTGTGTTTGTTGGGATCCGATGAATTTTGAGTTTATGAGCAGATCTATCCATGAATATTATTCAATTCTTTTCTGAACTCTTTTATGCATGATTGTTATAGCTTCGTATTTCTTCTCCGAAACTTTGGTTTGGTTTGGCCAACTAGATTGATTTTTCTTGCAATGAAAGAGGTTCTTTGTGATGTGTTCGATCTTGCGGTGCTCCATCTCAGTGACAGAACGAGACATGACACGCATGTATCGTTGCCGTTAAGGATAAAAAGATGGGGTCTATTCCTACAGGAATAGGTCTTGTCTACATCATGTCATTGTTCTTAATGCATTACTCCGTTTTCCCATGAACTTAATACACTAGATGCATGCTAGATAGCGGTCGATGTATGAAGTAATAGTAGTAAGTGCATGCAGGAGTCGGTCTACTAATCTTGGACATGATGCCTATATACATGATCATTTCCTTGGATATCGTCATAATTATTTGCTTTTCTGTCAATTGCCCAACAGTAATTTGCTTACCCACTGTAAACTATTTTCTCGAGAGAAGCGTCTAGTGAAATCTACGGCCCCGAGGTCTATTTCCTATCATCTTAAAAAAAACACCTTGCTGCACATTTTATTTATTCATTTTATTTTGTTTTTTGCAAGATCTTTTATCAAATCTCATACAATTTAATCTATCTCAGTACTGAGGAGGGATTGATAACACCTCTTACGCGTTGGGTTGCAAGTATTTGTATTTGTGTGTAGGTGTTGTTTACATAGTGTTACTTGGTTCTCCTACTGGATTGATAACCTTGGTTTCATAATTTAGGGAAATACTTACCGTTGCTGTGCTGCATCATCCTATCCTCTTCGGGGAATTACCAACGCAGATACAAGCAATCAGGAAGAATTTCTCGCGCCGTTGCTGGGGAGATATCATCAACATCTATCAGGTTCCTAATCACAAATCTCATCTCCTTGCAATTACTTTGTTTGACATTTGCCTCTCGTTTTCATCTCCCCCACTTCTAAAACGTTTTTTAGAAAAACACAAAAATATTGGCCTTCTTTTTCGTTTGCCCTTTTCTCATTCGATCTTTTGTTTGCTTGTGATCTTGTTTGCGTAGTCAAGATGACTAAATAGGGTACCAAATTGTGTGGTTTTTCTAATACGAGTAATAATTATTTTATTAGTACTCCGATTGCTCCTCCCGCCACTAGTGCGGTGTCTTATGATATCAATGTCGCTTTGTGGAATCTTGTTATGAAAGAGCAATTTTCCGGTAATCCTAATGAGGATGTCGCGTCCCATCTAAACACTTCCGTAGAATTGTATGATATGCAAAATAAAAAATATGTGGAAAATGATATTGTGAAATTGAAATTATTTCCTTTCTCCATGCGGGATCATGCAAAAATTTGGTTTTCATCTTTGCCTCGTAATAGTATTGATTCTTGGGATAAGTGCAAAGATACTTTTCTTACTAAGTATTTTCTGCCCGCGAAAATTATTTCCCTTAGAAATTAAATCATGAATTTCAAGCAACTTGAGCATGAACATGTTGCACAATCTTGGGAAAGAACGAAATTAATGCTAAGAAATTGTCCTAGTCATGGTTTAAATCTATGGATGATTATACAAAAAAAATATGCGGGATTGAATTTTGTTTCTAGAAAAATCTTTTAGATTCCGCTGCGGGTGGAATTTTATGGAGATTACTTTGGGTTAAGATACTAAATTGTTGGATAATATCATGGAAAATTATTCACAATGGCATATCAAAAGAGCACCTACTAGTAAAAAGGTTAATTCTGTTGAAGAAATTAGTACTTTGAGTGAAAAAGTTGATGCACTTATGAAATTGGTTTCTAGTAAAAATGCTTCTATTGATCTTAATGATGTGCCTTTGTCTACTTTGACTGAGCAAAATAGTGATCCCGTAGATGTGAATTTTGTCTCGCGAAACAATTTTAATAATAATGCTTATAGAGGTAATTTTAATCCTAGGACTTTTCCTAGAAATTCCTCTAATAATTATGAAAATTCATATGGCAATTCTTCTTATAATAATAATAGGATGCCCTATGATCTTGAGACTAATATTAAAGAATTTACTAATGCTCAAAAAAATTTCAACACTATGATAGAAGAAAAGTTGACTAAGATTGATGATATGTTTAGGAGCATTGATAGAATTTCACATGATATAGAAAATCTCAAGATTAAAATCTTCCCACCCAAAGTTGATATTAATGAATCAATTAAAGCTTTATATGTTTCTATGGATGAAAGTAAGAAAAAGAACCGCTATGCTTAGATCTAAAAGAGAATTTTTAGAAAGAGCGTTTTCGCCTAATTGCTTTCCTAGTAATGATGAGGATGTTAAGATGATTGGTGTTTCTTCTATTGATTCCTTGTTTATTAATGTTAGACTTGATGATAATAGGACTGAAGAAGATTCAACTTTAGCTAGAAGTCGTCCTCATAGTTCGGAGGGTGAAAATCTTGATGAAAAAATTGATAAAAGTGGGTTTGGAGAGGTCAAAACTTTAACTAGTGATGTGCCCACTCTCTTGGATTACAAAGACTTTAATTATGATATTTGCTTTTTGATTGAATGCATTTTCTTTGCTGCAATCCATGCTAAATTCGCCCAATGCTTATGAACAAAATAAAGCTTTTACTAAACATATTGTAGAAGCGATGATGAAAGCTTTAGAAGAAAAGTTGGAATTTGAGATTTGAATTCCTAGAAAATTATATGATGAATGGGAACCCACCATAAAAGTCAAGATCAAAAATTATGAGTGCAATGCTTTATGTGATTTGGGTGCTAGTGTTTCCACAATTATGAAATCCCTATGCGATGTGCCAGGTTTTACCAATTTGGAAGAGTGCTCTCTTAATTTGCACTTGCCGGATTGTACTATTAAAAAGCCTTTGGGAAGAATTAATGATGTTCTTATTCTTGCAAATAGGATGTGCCCATAGATTTTATTATTCTTGATATTGATTGCAATCTGTTTTGTCCCATAATACTTGGTAGACCACGAACTATAGGTGACGTGATTTATATGAAAGAATGGAATATTAAATTTTAGTTTCCGTTAAGAAAGGGTATGGAACACTTCCCTAGAAAAATAATTAAGCCACCATATGAATCAATCATGATGGCAAACTATGGAACAGAAACCAAAGATGACAATACTTGAATCTATGCATTATGCCTATCTAGGGGCATAAAACAATAACGCTTGTTGGGAGGCAACCCAATGAATAAAATAAAATTTTCACTTTTTGTTTCTGTTCTTGTGTGTTTGCACAATTATGCTACTGTTATGATTGTATTTTTATGTTTTAGTTAGTGTTTGTGCCTGATGTCTACTATGCAACTTTATTCTTGTAGACACGTGTTGGGCCTCCAAGCGCAGAGTTTTGTTGGACAGTAGCAATTTTCTCTCAAGTGGGTGACCTAAGGTTTATCAATCCATGGGAGGCGTAGGATGAAGATGGTCTCTCTCAAACAACCCTGCAACACAGTAATAAAAAGTCTCTTGTGTCCCCAACACACCCAATACAATGGCAAATTGTATAGGTGCACTAGTTCGGCGAAGAGATGGTGATAAAAGTGTAATATGGATGGTAGAAATATATTTTTATAATATGAATAAATAAAAACAGCAAGGTAGTAATCGATAAAAGTGAGCACAAACGGTATTGCAATGCTTGAAAACAAGGCCTAGGGTCCATACTTTCGCTAGTGCAATCTCTCAACAATGCTAATATAATTGGATCATATAACCGTCCCTCAAAGTGCGATGAAGAATCACTCCGAAGTTCCTATCTAGCGGAGAACATAAGAAGAAATTGTCTGTAGGGTATGAAACCACCTCAAATCTATTCTTTCCGATCGATCTATCCAAGAGTTCGTACTAAAATAACACCAAATAATTTCAGATTCATAATACTCAATCCAACACAAAGAACCTCAAAGAGTGCCCCAAGATTTCTACCGGAGAAACAAAGACAAGAACGTGCATCAACCCCTATGCATATATTACCCCAATGTCACCTCGGGAATCCGCGAGTTGAGTGCCAAAACATATATCAAGTGAATCAATACGATACCCTATTGTCGCCACGAGTATTCATATGCAAGACATATATCAAGTGCTCTCAAATCCATAAAAGTTTTCGATCCGATAAGAATGAAATCTCAAAGGGAAAACTCAATTCATCACAACAAGATAGAGAGGGGAAAACACCATATGATCCGACTATATTAACAAAGCCCGCGATACATCAAGATCGTGACATCTCAAGAACACAAAAAAGGAGATTAAACACATAGCTACTGGTACAAACCCTCAGCCCCGAGGGTGGACTACTCCTTCCTCATCATGGTGGCCGTCGGGATGATGAAGATGGCCACCGGTGATGATCTCCCCCCCGGCAAGGTGCCGGAATGGGTTCTAGATTGGTTTTCATGGATAAAGAGGCTTGCGGCGGCAGAACTTATGATCTATGGTTACCCCAAAGGGTTTTGGAATATTTGACGATTTATAGGGCGACGAGGGGGTGCGGGAGGCCACCGAGGTGGGCACAACCCACCTGGGCGCGCCTGGGCCCCCAGGCGCGCCCTGGTGGGTTGTACCCCCCTCAGGGCACCCCCCCCCCCAGGTGCTGCTCTGGCCCTTTGGATGTCTTTTGGTCCATAAAAATCCACAAAAGGTTTTGCGGTGTTTGGACTCCGTTTGATATTGATTTCATGCGATGTAAAAAATAAGCAAAAAACAGCAACTGGCACTGGGTCAATAGGTTAGTTCCAAAAAAGATATAAAGTTGCTATAAAATTATTGTAAAACATCCAAGGATGATAATATATTAGCATGAATAATTCATAAATTATAGATACATTGGAGACGTATCAACACCCCCAAGCTTAATTCCTACTCGTCCTCGAGTAGGTAAATGATAAAAGAAAATAATTTATGAAGTGTGAATGCTAGCAAAGTGTACAAGTTTGATCAATGACAATTTCAATCACTTTTCCTAGCCTCATAACAGCAATTCTTTCTTATAAAACTTCTCATGTTAAAGTAGCAACCAATTCACATGTTAAGGTTCAAACAACGAATTCTCTTGAAACTCAACAGCCCATGTTCTCAGTCACCAAGCGATTGCAATTCAATTTATTCAACAGAGTCTAAGTAAGAGCTCCACATACTCAACCATAATCTAGTCTTCTATGATTGCTAACACTCATCGCATACACATGAGCAAAATGTTTCAACCGGTAACACAGAAAGATAGGTGCTTATAATTTCGCCTCCCAACGTATTCACCTCAAGGGTGATGTCAACAATAATAACGCATGCTACCCATATCCAACTAGATATATGTGCCTAGATCTTTCCTCACCACATGATGCTTGCCAAAAGAGAAAACATAAAAAGGAATAGAGAGAAAAACTTTAACTCTTGCATGAAAGTAAATACATAAAAGTAAAAGATAGGCCCTTCGCAGAGGGAAGCAGAGGTTGCCATGCGCTTTTTTGTATGCTCAATCCATTAGTGCAAAAGAACGTCACGTTATATTGCCCCTTATGATAGCAACCTTTATTATGCAGTCTGTCGCTTTTATTCTTTTCCATCACAAGTTCGTACAACTCTCAACTTTCTCTTACAGGAAATGATCTAACACTTTTAGAAGCAATTTTTATTGCCTTATTGCACCGATGACAACTTACTTGAAGGATCTTACTCAATCCTTATGTAGGTATGGTGGACTCTTGAAAATAAGATATGGGTTTAATGGTTTTTGGATGCACAAGTAGTAACTCTACTTGGTGCGGAATTTTTGGCTAGCAAAGATGGGGGGCAAGCACCACATGTTGAAGGATCTATGTGTTGGAAATATGCCCTAGAGGCAATAATAAATTAGTTATTATTATTATATTTCCTTGTTCATGATAATCGTTTATTATCCATGCTATAATTGTATTGATAGGAAACTCAAATACATGTGTGGATACATAGACAACACCATGTCCCTAGCAAGCCTCTATTGGCTAGCTCGTTGATCAATAGATGGTTACGGTTTCCTAACCATGGACATTGGATGTCGTTGATAACGGGATCACATCATTAGGAGAATGATGTGATGGACAAGACCCAATCCTAAGCCTAGCACAAAGATCGTAGTTCGTATGCTAAAGCTTTTCTAATGTCAAGTATCTTTTCCTTAGACCATGAGATTGTGCAACTCCGGATACCGTAGGAATGCTTTGGGTGTACCAAACGTCACAACGTAATCGGGTGGCTATAAAGGTGCATTACGGTATCTCCGAAAGTATCATTGGGTTGGCACGAATCGAGACTCGATTTGTCACTCCGTGTAAACGGAGAGGTATCTCTGGGCCCACTCGGTAGGACATCATCATAATGTGCACAATGTGACCAAGGGGTTGATCACGGGATGATGTGTTACGGAACGAGTAAAGAGACTTGCCGTAACGAGATTGAACAAGGTATAAGATACCGACGATCGAATCTCGGGAAGTACAATACCGCTAGACAAAGGGAATTGTATACGGATCGATTGAGTCCTTGACATCGTGGTTCATCTGATGAGATCATCGTGGAACATGTGGGAGCCAACATGGGTATCCAGATCCCGCTGTTGGTTATTGACCGGAGAACGTCTCGGTCATGTCTACATGTCTCCCGAACCCGTAGGGTCTACACACTTAAGGTTCGATGACGCTAGGGTTATAAAGGAAGTTTGTATGTGGTTACCGAATGTTGTTGAGTCCCGGATGAGATCCCGGACGTCACGAGGAGTTCCGGAATGGTCCGGAGGTAAAGATTTATATATGGGAAGTCTTATTTTGGTCATTTGGAAAAGTTTCGCACTTTATCGGTATTGTACCGGAGTGCCGAAGGGGTCCGGGGTCCACCGGGGGTCCACCTGCCCGGGGGGCCACATGGGCTGTGGGGTGCGCCTTGGCCTATATGGGCCAAGGGCACCAGCCCCAAGAGGCCCATGTGCCAAGATATAAAAAAGGAAGAGTCCTCAAGGGGAAGGCACCTCCGAGGTGCCTTGGGAGGATGGACTCCTCCCTCCCTTGGCCGCACCCCTTCCTTGGAGGAAGGGGCAAGGCTGCGCCCCCTCTCCCTTGCCCCTATATATAGTGGAGGGAGGGAGGGCATCCACACCTGAGCCTGGCGCCTCCCTCCCTCCCGTGACACCTCCTCCTCTCCCGTAGGTGCTTGGCGGCCTGCAGGATTGCCACGCTCCTCCACCACCACCACGCCGTAGGGATGCTGTTGGATGGAGTCATCCTCAACCTCTCCCTCTCTCCATGCAGGATCAAGGCCTGGGAGACGCCACCGGGCTGTACGTGTGTTGAACGCGGAGGTGCCGTCCGTTCGGCACTCGGATCTCCGGTGATTTGAATCACGACGAGTACGACTCCTTCAACCCCGTTCTCATGAACGCTTCCGCTTAGCGATCTACAAGGGTATGTAGATGCACTCTCCTTCCCTCGTTGCTAGTTTCTCCATAGATAGATCTTGGTGACACGTAGGAAAATTTTGAATTTATGCTACGTTCCCCAACAAAGGTGGCATCATGAGCTAGGTCTATTGCGTAGATTCTTTGCACGAGTAGAACACAAAGTAGTTGTGGGCGTTGATTTTGTTCAATATGCTTACCGTTACTAGTCCAATCTTGTTTCGACGGTATTGTGGGATGAAGCGGCCCGGACCGACCTTACACGCATTTTACGTGAGATGTGTTCCACCGATCGACATGCACTTGGTGCATAAGGTGGCTAGCGGGTGCCGCCTCCCACTTTAGTCGAACGGATTCGATGAAAAGGGTCCTTATGAAGGGTAAATAGCAATTGGCATATCACGTTGTGGTTTTATGAGGTAAGAAACGTTCTTGCTAGAAACCCACAACAGCCACGTAAAACATGCAAACAACAATTAGAGGACGTCTAACTTGTTTTTTGCGAGGGTATGCTATGTGATGTGATATGGCCAAGAAGAATGTGATGAATGATATGTGATGTATGAGATTGATCATGTTCTTGTAATAGGATTCACGACTTGCATGTCGATGAGTATGACAACCGGCAGGAGCCATAGGAGTTGTCTTTATTTATTGTATGACCTGCGTGTCATTAAACAACGCCATGTAATTACTTTACTTTATTGCTAACCGGTAGCCATAGTAGTAGAAGTAATAGTTGGCGAGACAACTTCATGAAGACACGATGATGGAGATCATGGTGTCATGCCGGTGACGATGATGATCATGGAGCCCGAAGATGGAGATCAATGGAGCTATATGATATTGGCCATATCATGTCACTACTATATAATTGCATGTGATGTTTATTATGTTTATGCATCTTGTTTACTTAGAACGACGGTAGTAAATAAGATGATCCCTTACACAAATTTCAAGAGGTGTTCTCCCCACGTGCACCGTTGCTACAGTTCGTCGCTTCTAAGCACCACGTGATGATCGGGTGTGATGGATTCTTACGTTCACATACAACGGGTGTAAGACAGATTTACACAACGAAAACACTTGGGGTTAACTTGACGAGCCTAGCATGTACAGACATGGCCTCGGGAACACAGAGACCGAAAGGTCGAGCATGAGCCGTATAGTAGATACAATCAACATGAAGATGTTCACCGATGTTGACTAGTCCGTCTCACGTGATGATCGGACACGACCTAGTTGACTCTGATCATGTAATCACTTAGATGACCAGAGGGATGTCTATCTGAGTGGGAGTTCATAAGATGAACTTAATTATCTTGAACATAGTCAAAAGACCTTTTGCAAATTATGTCGTGGCTCGCGCTTTAGTTCCACTGTTTAGATATGTTCCTAGAGAAAATATAGTTGAAAGTTGAAAGTAGCAATTATGCGATCAGTAGAAAGCTTATGTCCTTAATGCACCGCTCAGTGAGCTGAACCCCAAAGCATCGTTTGTGGATGTTGCGAACATCGGACATACACGCTTTTGATAACTACGTGATAGTTCGATTAAACGGTTTAGAGTTGAGGCACCAAAGACGTTTTGAAACGTCATGAACATATGAGATGTTTCGAGGGCTGAAATTGGGATTTCAAGCTCGTGCCCACGTCAAAAGGTATAAGACCTCCGACAATCTTCTTAGCCTGCAAACTAAGGGAGAAAAGCTCAATCGTTGAGCTTGTGCTCGATTGTCTGAGTGCAACAATCACTTGAATCAATTGGGAGTTGATCTTCCAGATGAGATAGTGATGTTTCTCCAAAGTCATTGCCACCAAGCTGCTAGAGCTTCGTGATGAACTATAACATATCAAGGATAGAGATGATCCTTGAGGTATTCGCGTTGTTTGACATCACGAAAGTAGAATTCAAGAAGGAGCATCAATTGTTGATGGTTGGTGAAACCACTAGTTTCAAGAAGGGCAAGGGCAAGAAGGGATACTTCATGAAACGGCAAATCAGCTGTTGCTCTAGTGAAGAAACTCAAGGTTGAACCCAAACCCGAGACTGAGTGCTTCTGTAATAAGGGGAACAGCCACCGAGCAGCATTACCCTAGATACTTGGTAGATAAGAAGGCTGGCAAGGTCGAAAGAAGTATATTGGATATACATTATGTTAATGTGTACTTTACTAGTACTCCTAGTAGCACCGTGGTATTAAGATACCGGTTCGGTTGCTAAGTGTTAGTAACTCGAAATAAAAGGCTACGGAATAAACGGAGACTAGCTAAAGGTGAGTCGACGATATGTGTTGGAAGTGTTTCCAAGGTTGATGTGATCAAGCATCGCCGCTCCCTCTACCATCGAGATTGGTGTTAAACCTAAATAATTGTTATTTGGTGTTTGCGTTGAGCATATACATGATTGGATTATGTCTGCATAATACGGTTATTCATTTAAGAAGAATAATGGTTACTCTATTTATTTGAATAATACCTTCGATGGTCTTGCACCTAAATAAATGGTTTATTGAATCTCGATCGTAGTGATACACATTTTCATGCCAAAAGTATAAAATAGTAATTATAGTACCACTTACTTGTGGCAATCGCCATGTAAGTCATATTGGTGTAATACGCATGATGAAACTCCATGCAGATGGATCGTTTAGACTCACTTGATTTTGAATCACTTGAGATATGCAAATCATACCACATGGACAAGATGACTGAAAAGCCTCGGTTTCAGTAAGATGGAACTAGATAGCAACTTGTTAGAAGTAACACATTTTGATGTGTGCAGTCCAATGAGTCTTTGAGGCATGCAAAGTGAATATCGTTATGTTCTCGACTTCACGAGATGATTCGAGTAGATGTTGAGTATATTTACTTGATGAAACACAAATCTAAATTATTGAATGGTTCAAGTAATTTCAGAGTGAAGTTTAAGATCTTCGTGACAAGAGGATAAAATGTCTATGATATGATCATAGAGATGAATATCTGAGTTACGAGTTTTGGCACACAATTAAGACATTGTGCAAATTGTTTCACAATTAATACCGCCTGGAACACCATAGTGTGATGGTGTGTCCGAACATCATAGTTGCACCCTATTGGATATGGTGCGTACCATGATGCCTCTTATCGAATTACCATTATCGTTCATGGGTTAGGCATTAGAGACAACCGCACTCACTTTAATAGGGCACCACGTAATTCCGTTGATACGACACCGTTTGAACTATGGTTTGGAGAAACCTAAGTTGTCGTTTCTTAGAAGGTTTGGGGCTGCGACGCTTATGTGGAAAAGTTTCAGGTTGATAAGCTCGAACCCAAAGCGGACAAAATGCATATTCATAGGACACCCAAAACAGTTGGGTATACCTCCTAATTCAGATCCGGAAGCAATAGGGATTGTTTCTTGAATCGGGTCCTTTCTCGAGGAAAAGTTCGTCTCGAAAAGTTGAGTGGGAGGATGGTGGAGACTTGATGAGGTTATTGAACCATCACTTCAACTAGTGTGTAGCGAGGCACAGAAGTTGTTCCCATGGCACCTACACCAATTGAAGTAGAAGCTTATGATAGTGATCATGAAGTTTCGGATCAAGTCACCGACGTACCTCGTGGGGTGACAAGGATGCGTACTACTTGAGTAGTACGCAATCCTGTCTTGAAGGTCATGTTGCTAGACAACAATGAACCTACGAGCTATGGAGAAGCAATGGTGGGCCCAAATTCCGATAAATGGTTAGAAGCCATGAAATCCGAGATAGGATCCATGTATCAGAACAAAGCATGGACTTTGGTGGACTTGCACGATGATCGGCAAGCCATTGAAATGAATGGATCTTTAAGAAGAAGACGGACATGGACGGTAATATCACCGTCTATGAAGCTCGACTTGTGGCGAAGAGTTTTTCACAAGTTCAAGGAGTTGACTACGATGAGATTTTCTCATCCGTAGCAATGCTTAAGTCCGTCGGAATCATGTTAGCATTAGCTGCATTTGTGAAATCTGGCAGATGGATGTCAAGACGAGTTTCCTTACCGGTTCACGTAAGGAAAGGTTGTATGTGATACAATCGTAAAAGTTTTGTCGATCCTAAGGATGCTAAAAGGTATGCTAGCTCCAATGATCCTTTCTAAGGACCGGAGTAAGCATCTCGGAGTTGGAATGTGCGCTTTGATGAGATGATCAAAGATTTTGGGTTTATACAAAGTTTATGAGAAACTTGTATTTCCAAAGAAGTGAGTAGGAGCACTATAGAATTTCTGATAACAATATGTTGTTGACATATTGATGATCAGAAATGATGTAGAATTTCTAGAAAGCATATAGGGATGTTTGAAAAGTGTTTTTCAATAGAAAACCTGGATTAGGCTACTTGAACAATAAGCATCAAGATCTATAAGATAGATCAAAATGTTTAAATAATACTTTCAAATGAGCATGTACCTTGACATGATCTTGAAGGTGTTCAAGAAGGATCAGTCAAAGAAGGAGTTCTTGCCTGAGATGTAAGGTATGAAGTTAAGACTTAAAGCTCGACCACGGCGGAATCAGAGAGAAAGGATTTAAGATCGTCCCTATGCCTTAGACATAGGCTCTACAAGATGCTATGTCAGGTACCGCACCTAAGTGTGCCTTGCCATGAGTCGATCAAGGGTACAAGAATGATCCAGAATGGATCGTTGGACAACGGTCAAAATTGTCTTTGGAGTAAATAAGGACATGTTTCTCGATTATGGAGGTGATAAAGAGTTCGGCGTAAAGGGTTACGTCGATGCAAGCTTTAACACCTATCCGAGTGACTCTGAGTAGCAAACCGGATACGTATAGTCGAGCAACCATTTGGAATAGATCCAAGTGGAGCGTGGAAGCAGCATTTACAATATGACATAGAGAATTGCGAAGTACACACATGGATCTGAAAGGTTCAGACCCGTTGACTAAAACCCGTTGACTAAAACCTCTCTCACAAGCAAAACATGATCAAACCTCAGAACTCATTGAGTCTTAATCACATGGTGATGTGAACTAGTTTAAGACACTAGTAGACTCTTTGGATGTTGGTCACATGGCGATGTGACCTATCACCGTTGATCACATGGCGATGTGAACTAGATTATTGACTCTAGTGCAAGTGGGAGACTGTTGGAAATATGCCCTAGAGGCAATAATAAATTAGTTATTATTATTATATTTCCTTGTTCATGATAATCGTTTATTATCCATGCTATAATTGTATTGATAGGAAACTCAAATACATGTGTGGATACATAGACAACACCATATCCCTAGCAAGCCTCTATTGGCTAGCTCGTTGATCAATAGATGGTTACGGTTTCCTAACCATGGACATTGGATGTCGTTGATAACGGGATCACATCATTAGGAGAATGATGTGATGGACAAGACCCAATCCTAAGCCTAGCACAAAGATCGTAGTTCGTATGCTAAAGCTTTTCTAATGTCAAGTATCTTTTCCTTAGACCATGAGATTGTGCAACTCCGGATACCGTAGGAATGCTTTGGGTGTACCAAACGTCACAACGTAATCGGGTGGCTATAAAGGTGCATTACAGGTATCTCCGAAAGTATCTCATTGGGTTGGCACGAATCGAGATCGGATTTGTCACTCCGTGTAAACGGAGAGGTATCTCTGGGCCCACTCGGTAGGACATCATCATAATGTGCACAATGTGACCAAGGGGTTGATCACGGGATGATGTGTTACGGAACGAGTAAAGAGACTTGCCGGTAACGAGATTGAACAAGGTATAAGATACCGACGATCGAATCTCGGGGAAGTACAATACCGCTAGACAAAGGGAATTGTATACGGGATCGATTGAGTCCTTGACATCGTGGTTCATCCGATGAGATCATCGTGGAACATGTGGGAGCCAACATGGGTATCCAGATCCCGCTGTTGGTTATTGACCGGAGAACGTCTCGGTCATGTCTACATGTCTCCCGAACCCGTAGGGTCTACACACTTAAGGTCTGGCGACGCTAGGGTTATAAAGGAAGTTTGTATGTGGTTACCGAATGTTGTTGAGTCCGGATGAGATCCCGGACGTCACGAGGAGTTCCGGAATGGTCCGGAGGTAAAGATTTATATATGGGAAGTCTTATTTTGGTCATTTGGAAAAGTTTCGCACTTTATCGGTATTGTGCAGGGAGTGCCGAAAGGGGTCCGGGTCCACCGGGGGTCCACCTGCCTGGGGCCACATGGGCTGTGGGGTGCGCCTTGGCCTATATGGGCCAAGGGCACCAGCCCCAAGAGGCCCATGCGCCAAGATATAAGAAAAAGGAAGAGTCCTCAAGGGGAAGGCACCTCCGAGGGTGCCTTGGGAGGATGGACTCCTCCTCCCTTGGCCGCACCCTTCCTTGGAGGAAGGGGCAGGCTGCGCCTCCCCTCTCCCTTGCCCCTATATATAGTGGAGGGAGGAGGGCATCCACACCTGAGCCTCGGCGCCTCCCTCCCTCCCGTGACACCTCCTCCTCTCCCGTGAGGTGCTTGGCGAAGCCTGCAGATTGCCACGCTCCTCCACCACCACCACGCCGTTGTGCTGCTGTTGGATGGAGTCTTCCTCAACCTCTCCCTCTCTCCTTGCTGGATCAAGGCATGGGAGACGCCACCGGCTGTACGTGTGTTGAACGCGGAGGTGCCGTTAGATTCGGCACTCGGATCTCCGGTGATTTGGATCACGACAATCACGACTCCTTCAACCCCGTTCTCATGAACGCTTCCGCTTAGCGATCTACAAGGGTATGTAGATGCACTCTCCTTCCCTCGTTGCTAGTTTCTCCATAGATAGATCTTGGTGACACGTAGGAAAATTTTGAATTTATGCTACGTTCCCCAACACTATGACAATATAATTTTATGTGAATATGAACAAACATAAATCATTATGTTGTCTTCCTTGTCCAACATCAACAATTTTGGCATATAATATTTTGATGGGGGCTCACAATCATAAAAGATTTCCAAGATAGTGTATTTGCATGTGAAAGTTCTCTTCCTTCTACTAATCATTCATGAATTGCTTGTATGACCAATATTGTGATTGTCAAGCTTCAAAAGATTTCACTTTCTAAACCCAATGTGAAGCTACTACTAGGCATGATATGAACATATAATTTCAACTTCATGATATTCAATTCATTCAACAATTTACTCATAGGATATAAGTAAAGCACAAGAGTAAATGACAAGCTACTCCAGAAAGATATAACTGAAGATCAAGCGAGTAGTTATGTAAATGAGTAGCTATTTGAGGACTCTCTCTTATTTAAAAGTTTCAGATTTGAGTATTTTATTAAAACAGCAAGCAAAACAAAACAAAATGACATTCCAAGAATAGCATACATCATGTGAAGAAGCAAAATCTTAGGCTCAACCGATACTAACCAATAATTGTTGAAGAAGAAAGGTGGGCTGCCTACCGGGGCATCCCGAAGCTTAGATGCTTCAGACTTATTGCAATATTATCTTGGGGTGCCTTGCGCATCCCCAAGCTTGAGCTTTTCTGTCTCCTTAATTCCTCTCATATCACGGTTTTCCTAAATCTCAAAGGCTCCATCCACACAAAACTCAACAAGAACTCGTGAGATAAGTTAGTATAAATCAATACAAAACCTTATTATTATCTACTGTAGCAAATCACTAAAATTATTATTCAACATTGCATATTAAATGCCTATGCATATTTAATACTCCTATCCTCAAATAGAATCATTAAAAGCAAACATATGCAAACATAACAACATTCTGCCTAAACAGTACATTCTCTAAAGAATGCAAGAGTATCAATAATTATTTCACTCCAAAAATTATGAAAATTTACCACACTGTAGAAAATTTATCAGAGTTTATTGTGCAAAAAGTTTCAACATTTTATCACATTCTGACTTCTCTCGGGAATTTTTGCAACATCGACAAACTTTCTGTTTTGAAACAGCAACAAATAGACTTGCAAAATAAGCATGGTAAAGGCTATCCTTGGCATTTTTATTGAAAAGAAAGATGCAAAATATTATTCTAAATAACATCAAGCAAATCCTAACAAAATAAAATGACACTCCAAGTAAAACTCATATCATGTGATGAATGAAAACATAGCTTCAAGTAAGGTTACCGATAATGTTGAAGACGAAAGAGGGGATGCCTTCCGGGGCATCCCCAAGCTTAGTTGCTTGGATATTCCTTGATATTACCTTGGGGTGCCTTGGGCATCCCCATGATTAGGGTCTTGTCACTCCTTATTATCCTCATATCGACATCTCACCTAAAACTTGAAAACTTCAATCGCACAAAACTTAACGGAACTTCGTGAGATAGGTTAGTATGATAAAGAGCAAACCATTTCACTTTGGTACTATCAAAGACAAGATTCATAATTGTTTCCACACAAGGCATACTGTAGCATATCATTTCCACAATTTATATTGAGCAATATAAGCCATAGAAACTAGGAAACAAGCAAACTATGCATTGATAATAGAATCTGTCAAAAACAGAACAGCTTGAAGTGATCTATACTCCAACCATACTTCTGCTACTCCAAAAACTTCTTAAAAATTAGAAAAACGTAGAGAATTTGTATATCTATCACCTATAAAAAATTCATATCAAAAGCACGTTCCAGTGAATATTGAAAATCCCTGGAATGAGCGCAAAAGCTTCTGTTTTTGCACAGATTCAAGTCAACTATCATCCACACTATCCCTAAGTCTTTACTTGGCACTTTATTGAAACAAAAGCAATAAAACATGATTACTCCAGTAGCATAATCATGTGAACACACAAAAACAGTAGGTAAAGTTGTTGGGTTGTCTCCCAACAAGCGCTTTTCTTTAGTGCCTTTTAGCTAGGCATGATGATTTCAATGATGCTCACAGAAAAGATAAGAATTGAAACATAACAAGAGAATCATGAAACACATGGAAAGCACATTTAAGCCTAACCCACTTCCTATACATAGGGATTTTTTGAGCAAACAATTTATGGGAACATGAATCAACTAGCATAGGAAGACAAAACAAGTGCAACTTCAAAACTTTCAACACATAGAGAGGAAATTAGATATTATTGCAATATGTAAAAGAATATGTTCCTCTCTCATAATAATTTTCAGTAGCATCATGAATGAATGCAACAATATAACCATCACATAAAGCATTCTTTTCATGACACAAAAGGATAGAAATTTTGTTACTCTCCACATAAGCAAATTTATTCTCATCAATAGTAGTGGGAGCAAACTCAACAAAATAACTATCATGGGAGTGAAAATTAAAATCATGATGACAAGTTCCATGGTTATCATTATTCTTTATAGCATACATGTCATCACCATAATCATCATAGATACAAACTTTGTTATCATAGTCAATTGAAGCATCATCCAAAATGGTGGATTCATCACTAAATAAAGTCATGACCTCTACAAATCCAATTTCATCATTATAATCATCATAAATAGGAGGCATGCAACCATTATAACAAATTTGCACATCAAATCTTGGGGGACTAAAAATATCATCTTCATCAAACATAGCATCCCCAAGCTTATGACTTTGCATATCATTAGCATCATGGATATTCTAAGAATTCATAATAACAACATTGCAATCATGCTCATCATTTATACCAAACATTATATTAAATTCTTCTTCTATCAACTAAGCACAATTTTCCTTTCCATCATTTTCACGAAAGACATTATAAAGATGAATAATGATGCAACTTCAATTCCATTTTTTGTAGTTTTCTTTTTATAAACCAAACTAGTGATAAAACAAGAAACTAAAAGATTCGATTGCAAGATCTAAAGATATACCCTGAAGCACTCACCTCCCCGGCAATGGCGCCAGAAAAGAGCTTGATCTCTACTATGCAACTTTATTCTTGTAGACACGTGTTCGGCCTCCAAGCGCAGAGTTTTGCAGGACAGTAGCAATTTTTCCCTCAAGTGGATGACCTAAGGTTTATCAATCCATGGGAGGCGTAGGATGAAGATGGTCTCTCTCAAACAACCCTGCAACCAAATAATAAAAAGTCTCTTGTGGCTCCAACACACCCAATACAATGGCAAATTGTACAGGTGCACTAGTTCAAAGAAGAGATGGTGATAAAAGTGTAATATGGATGTTAGAAATATATTTTTATAATCTGAATAAGTAAAAACAGCAAGGTATCAATCGATAAAAGTGAGCACAAACGGTATTGCAATGTTTCAACACAAGGCCTAGGGTCCGTACTTTCGCTAGTGCAATCTCTCAACAATGCTAATATAATTGGATCATATAACCGTCCCTCAAAGTGCGATGAAGAATCACTCCGAAGTTCCTATCTAGCGGAGAACATAAGAAGAAACTGTTTGTAGGGTACGAAACCAACTCGAAGCTATTCTTTCCGATCGTTCTATCCAAGAGTTCGTACTAAAATAACACCAAATAATTTCATATTCATAATACTCAATCCAACACAAAGAACCTCAAAGAGTGCCCCAAGATTTCTACCGGAGAAACAAAGACAAGAACGTGCATCACCCCTATGCATAGATTACCCCAATGTCACCTCGGGAATCCGCAAGTTGAGTGCCAAAACATATATCAAGTGAATCAACATGATACCCCATTGTCACCACGAGTATTCGTATGCAAGACATATATCAAGTGCTCTCAAATCCATAAAAGTATTCAATCCGATAAGAACGAAATCTCTAATGGAAAACTCAATTCATCACAACAAGATAGAGAGGGGAAAACACCATATGATCCGACTATATTAACAAAGCCCGCGATACATCAAGATCGTGACATCTCAAGAACACGAGAGAGAGAGAGAGAGAGAGAGAGAGATTAAACACATAGCTACTAGTACAAACCCTCAGCCCCGAGGGTGGACTACTCCCTCCTCATCATGGTAGCCGCCGGGATGATGAAGATGGCCGCCGGTGATGATCTCCCCCTCCGGCAGGGTGCCATAATGGGGTCTATATTGGTTTTCATGGATACAAAGGCTTGCGGCGGCGGAACTTCTGATCTAGGGTTACCCCGAAGGGTTTTGGGATATTTGACGATTTATAGGGCGATGAGGGGGTGCGGGAGGCCACCTAGGTGGGCACAACCCACCTGGGCGCGCTTGGACCCCCAGGCGCGCCCTGGTGGGTTGTGCCCCCCTCAGGGCACCCCCCAAGGTGCTGCTCTGGCCCTTTGGATGTTTTCTGGTCCATAAAAAATCCATAAAAAGTTTTGCGGTGTTTGGACTTCGTTTGATATTGATTTCCTGCGATGTAAAAAACAAGCAAAAAATAGCAACTTCGCCTTTGAGCCTTTGGGTCAATAGGTTAGTACCAAAAAATGATATAAAGTTGCTATAAAATGATTGTAAAACATCCAAGAATGATAATATATTAGCATGAATACTTCATAAATTATAGATAGAGACATATCAGTGCCAAGTAAAGCCTTTAGGATCATGTTGGATGATAGTTGATTGGATCCTGTTGGTAAATAGAAACTTTTGCGCCAAGTTTTGGAATTTTGTAGATTCACATAAACGTGTTTTTGATCTGATTTTTTACACATGATCGATATAAAAATTGTCTACATCATTTTAATTTTTCAAAAAATTTAGAGTTACAGAATTATAGTCAATATTCTGATTTACTACAGACTGTTCTGTTTTTGACAGATTCTGTTTTCGTTGCATTGTGTGCTTATTTTGATGAATCTATGGATTGTATCGGGGGGTATAACCATGGGAAAGTTAGAATCCAATAGGTATAATGCAATATTAAAATATTAATGGGTTTGCAACAGAACTTAAAGTGGTGATTTGTTTTATTATGCTAAGGATCTCACGAAGGTTTTTTTTAAGTTTTCTGTGATTGAAGTTTTCAAGTTTTGCGTGAGATCATGATGGATGAAGGAATAAGGAGTGAAAAGAACCTAAGCTTGGGGATGCCCATGGCACCCCAAGGTAATATTCAAGGAGAACTAAGCAACTAAGCTTGGGATGCCTCAGAAGGAATCCCCTCTTTCTTCTAATGACCATCAGTAATTTTAGTTAGATCTATATTTTTATTCGTCACATATCATGAGTTTTGCTTGGAGCGTCTTGTATGATATGAGTCTTTGCTTGTTTTGCTTTTCAGTTTGTCACAATCATCCTTGCTGGACACACCTATTTGAGAGAGCCATAATGATGCTGTGATTTGTTGGAATTGCTCTACTACTTCACTTATATCTTTTTGAGCACGGTGGTGCTTTAATTTTAAAGAAATATTCTCATGCTTCACTTAGATTAATTTGGGAGTCGGTTTTTTTTAAGAAATCCACTCATGCTTCACTTATATTATTTTTAGAGATGAAAATTGTTTTGAAGAAATATTTATGCTATTGTTCTTCATTTAAATTTGTTTGAGACCTTGTTAGTAGCAACGACAACGTATGAAATTAGTCCCAGAGTAATAGACATTCAAGGGGGATATAATAAAAAAACTTTGAGAAGATCATTGGATATTATAAACTTGTTTCCTTGTAATAATTTTGATATATAGAGATAGTAATATGTGAGTCATGTTGGTGAGTAATTATGCTCTAGTAAGAATATTGGTGTTAAGGTTTGTGATTCCCTATGCAAGCACGAAAAGTCAATAGTTATGCAATGAAGTTACATCCTACTCATGGTGCCTTACTCAGTGTTAGTTGTGTTTAATGCTCATTTATGATCGTTTTTGTTTTTTGGTTGGTTGCTTCTCAATCTATTTCTACCATTTCCTTGTACAAAGCGGGAATACTGCTTGTGCATCCAACCTCCTTGAACCAAGTTGTGCCAATAAGCCCATCATATCTACCTATATGCGGTATTTCCATGTCGTTCCAAATAAATTTGTATGTGCCAACTTTAATTTTCAAAATAAATTTCCTTTTTGTGTGTCCGTACTGCTCACGAAGCGGCAGGGGGTGGCCAATATTTTCCATGCTAGATATTTTATTCTCAAGATAAGTGTTTATTCACTTGTCACTGCATGAGAGTGTGGCAGGTAATAGGGATGCCAAGTCCCGAAATGAAAAAAATTATTTATGTTGTCAAATAATAAATTCCTTGGAAAGTGTTGGTATGGAAGGCACCCGTGGATACGGCTAGCCGTGGATTGTGAAAGAATGGTGGAAAAAGGAATAAACTTTATTTTATGTTTGGGAACCGCCTATGATTTATCTAGCATGGAAAGTATTAGGAATTTTCGGTCATTTTCATTGAAGGTAAAAGCATACCACTCAAAACAATTTTATCTCTCAATTTAAGCTTTGAGCTCTGGCACCTCTACAAATCTCTGCTTCCCTCTCCGAAGGGCCTATCTATTTACTTTATGCAATTTTTATTTTTGTTGAGTCTCCATATTTTCTTACAAACACCAACTAGGGAACATTATTATCATAGTTGTGCATTGGATATAGATAATATTTGAGTTTCATGAATGGATCAAGGATTGAGCATAATGGGCTAGGGATAGCTTTCTTTAGTGTTGATATTTTGAAAGACATGGTTGCTTATTGATATGCTTGAGTATTGATGTCCTCATGTCAATTATATACTATTGCTTTGAATCATCTAAAGGTCCAAATGTCCATGCTATAACAGAAAAGAATATGTGATGAACATGTTAGGCAGCATTACCCATTAAAATTCTGTTTTTAACATTTACCTACTCGAGGATGAGCAGGAATTAAGCTTGGGGATGCTGATACATGTCGAACGTATCTATAATTTTTTATAGTTCCATGCTGTTATATTATCAATCCTGGATGTTTCATATTCATTTACTAGAAACTTTATATTATTTCTGGGGACTAGCCTATTGACATAGTGCCCAGTACCAGTTGCTATCTTTTGCTTATTTTTTACTTCGCAAAAAATCAATACCAAACGAAATCCAAATGCCACAAAACTTTTTGGAGAATTTTTTCTACCCAGAAGACACCCAGGAGGCCCAAGAAGTGCACCATAAGGGCCCTATGGGGCCCACTAGGCACCAGGGCACGCTAGGGCCCCCAGGCGCACGCTGGTGGGTAGTGGGGCCCACAGGAACCCCTCCACCGACCCCTGCCACTATAAATACTCTAAAATTCCAAAAACCCTAGGGGAGCCGACGAAACACAATTCCAACAGCCACAAGTTCGAGAACCACGAGATCCAATCTAGAGGCCTTCTCTCGGACTCTGCCAGAGGGGTCAACTTAACACCCTGTTACGCCTGGCGGGATCAAGACTGGCCCCACAGACCAACACTAGTCTTTTCTGCGCACTTTGTCCTCACTCGTGCGCACCCGGGACCAACTTCCTGGTCGGTCACCCATCCTACAATTACCCCAAGCCAAGCACGCTTAACTTTGAATTTCTTTTTGAATGGGCTTCCGGAAAAGAAGAAATTCCTTATTGATATGAGTAGTCTATCATTCCTAGTACGTCAGGCTCTCACATACACGCCCACTCATAGGAACCGACGTCCCTCGGCCCATCAAGAACGTTCCCTCTTGGCACACGTCTGAAGCGTCCGATCCAAAGATCGTGCCATGCCGAGTTCCACAACGGGCCACACGCTCCATGCACCACACACGCGCGCACCTGACCCGCGCATGTCCATGTAACCGCGAGGGTCGGCTCTGATACCAATTATACCACCCCGTTATGCCTGGCGGGTTCAAGACTGGCCGCACAGACCAACACTAGTCTTTTCAATTATCCCAAGCCAAGCATGCTTAAGTGTGGAGTTCTTTTGGAATGGGCTCCCGGGAAAGAAGGAATTCCTTGTTGATATGAGTAGTCTACCATTCCTAGTAAGTCAGGCTCTCACATCAACGATCATGGAGGGGTTCTCCATCATCACCCTTGCCCCTCTGATGATGCGTGAGTAGTTTACCGCAAACCTACGGGTCCGTAGGTAGTAGCTAGATGGCTTCTTCTTTCTTTTTGATCTTCAATACAATGTTCTCCTTGATGTTCTTGGAGATCTATTTGATGTAATGAATTTTTGCGGTGTGTCTATTGGGATCCGATGAATTGTGAGTTTATGATCAGATCTATCAATGAATATTATTCGAGTCTTTTTTGAACACTTTTATGCATGATAGTTATAGCCTCGTATTTCTTCTCCCAAACTTTGATTTGGTTTGACCAACTAGATTGATATTTCTTGCAATGGGAAGATGTTCTTTTTGATGGGTTTGATCTTGAGGTGCTCAATCTCAGTGACAGAAGGAGACATGACATGCATGTATTGTTGCCACTAAGGATAAAAAGGTGGGGTCTATTCCTACATGAATAGATCTTGTCTACATCATGTCATCATTTTTACTGCATTACTCTGTTTTTCCATGAACTTAATACACTAGATGCATGCTGGATAGCGGTCGATGTGTGGAGTAATAATAGTAGATGCACGCAGGAGTCGGTCTACTAATCTTAGACGTGATGCCTATATACATGATCATTGCCTTGGATATCATCATAATTATTTGCTCTTCTCTCAATTGCCCAACAGTAATTTATTTACCCACCGTATGCTATTTTCTCGAGAGAACCCCCTAGTGAAATCTACGGCCCCGGGGTCTATTTCATATCATATTAGAAACCAAAAATACCTTGCTGCATTTTTTCTTTATTTATTTATTTTATGTTTTGCAAGATCTATTTATCAAATCACATACAATTTAATCTATCTCAATACCGAGGAGGGATTGACAACCCCTCTTATGCGTTGGGTTACAAGTATTTGTTATTTGGGTGCCGGTGTTGTTTACATAGTGTTGCTTGGTTCTCCTACTGGATTGATAACGTTGGTTTCATAACTGAGTGAAATACTTACCATTGATGTGCTGCATCATCCTCTCCTATTCGGGGAATTACCAACACGGATACAAGCGATCAATATGCAAACGGACATGCAAGCATATAGGGAATGCAAACAAAGAGGGCCGCATGCATACCGTGTCTTGCATGTCGATGCCGCTCATGGGGCGTGCCTTGATGCTCTCAAGGGTGGCACAAAACTTGTTGCACTCTTGTTGTATCACCCTCCATCGCTTCGAAAACGACACCCACCCGCGCGTGCTATGCATTTGGTTTGCGCAAACTTCTTGCGCTCATGGAACTCACGATGGACACGAATCCAAAAGGTCGATGCCTTTTGTTCGGCGCCGACCTCCGGGTCTTGCCCAATGTCCCTCCTGTTGGGAAACGTAGCATGCAATTTCAAAAAATTCCAACGCTCATGCAAGATCTATCTAGGATATGCATAGCAACAAGAGGAAGAGAGTGTGTCCACGTACCCTCATAGACCGAAAGCGGAAGCGTTTGTTTAACGCAGTTGATGTAGTAGAATGTCTTCTCGTTCCAACCGATCAAGTACCGAACGTACGTCACCTCCGAGTTCTGCACACGTTCAGCTCGATGACGTCCCTCGAACTCTTGATCCAGCAAAGTGTCGAGAGAGATTTGCGTCAGCACGACGGCATGGTGACAGTGATGGTGAAGTTATCCGCGCAGGGCTTCACCTAAGCACTACGTGAATATGACCGGAGGCGTAAACTATGGAAGGGTGATCCACACACGGCTTGAAACAATTGATGTGTGTTCTAGGCACCCCCTCCCCATGTATATATAGGTGGTGTGTTCTAGGCGCCCCCTCCCCATGTATATATAGGTGGGAGGGGGAGGGGAGCAGCCTTGGGTCGCCCCAAGTAGGAGGAATCCTACTTGGGGGCCTCCTCCACCCGGCCTCCCCTTTCCTTATCTCTGGAGGGGGACGGAAAGAGGGGAGAGGGGAAAGGAAGGGGGAATCCTATTCCCTCTATTTCCTTTCTTCCTCCCCTTTTCCTTTCTCCACTTAGACCAGCCCATATGGGGGCGCACCAGCCCACTAGGGGCTAGTATGTCCCGCCCTTGGCCCAGTAAGGCCCATATCTTTGTCGGGGTGGGGGGGGGGGGTCCCGGGAACCCCCTCCGGTGACCCGACACGCATCTGCACCCCGGAACACTTCCGGTGTCCGAATACTATCGTCCTATATATGAATCTTTACCTCTCGACCATTTCGAGACTCCTCGTCATGTCCGTGATCTCATTCGGGACTCCGAACAGCGTTCGGTCACCAAATCACATAACTCATATTAATACAAAATCGTCATCGAACGTTAAGCGTGCGGACCCTACGGGTTCGAGAACTATGTAGACATGACCGAGACACCTCTCCGGTCAATAACCAATAGCAGAACCTGGATGCTCATATTGGTTCCCACATATTCTATGAAGATCTTTATCAGTCGTACCGTAATGAGAACATACGTTATTCCCTTTGTCATCGGTATGTTACTTGCCCGAGATTCGATCGTCGGTATGTTCATACCTAGTTCAATGTCGTTACCGGCAAGTCTCTTTACTCATTCCGTCATGCATCATCCCACAACTCACTCATTAGTCACATTTCTTGCAAGGCTTATTATGATGTGCATTACTGAGAGGGCCCAGAGATACCTCTCCGATACTTGGAGTGACAAATCCTAATCTCGATCTATGCCAACCCAACAAACACCTTCGGAGATACCTGTAGAGCATCTTTATAATCACCCAATTGCGTTGTGATGTTTGATAGCACACTAGGTATTCCTCCGGTATCCGGGAGTTGCATAATCTCATAGTCGAAGGAATATGTATTTGACATGAAGAAAGAAATAGCACTAAAACTAAACGATCAACACGCTAAGCTAACGGATGGGTCTTGTCCATCACATCATACTCCTAATGACGTGATCCTGTTCATCAAATTACAACACATGTCTATGGTTAGAAAACTTAACCATCTTTGATTAACGAGCTAGTCTAGTAGAGGCTTACTAGGGACACGGTGTTTTGTTTATGTATTAACACATGTATCAAGTTTCCCGCTAATAAAATTCTAGCATGAATAATAAACATTTATCATGATATAAGGAAATATAAAATAACAACTTTATTATTGCCTCTAGGGCATATTTCCTTCAGTCTCCCACTTGCACTAGAGTCAACAATCTAGTTCACATCGCCATGTGATTAAACATTAATAGTTCACATCGTCATGTGATTAACACCCATAGTTCACATCGCCATGTGACCAACACCCAAAGGGTTTACTAGAGTCAATAATATTGTTCACATCGCCATGTGATTAACACCCAAGAGTACTAAGGTGTGATCTTGTTTTGCTTGTGAGAGAAGTTTAGTCAACGGGTCTGCCACATTCAGATTCGTATGTATTTTGCAAATTTCTATGTATACAATGCTCTGCATGGAGCTACTCTAGCTAATTGCTCCCACTTGCAATATGTATCCAGATTGAGATTCAGAGTCATCCGGATCAGTGTGAAAGCTTGCATGGACATAAATCTTTACGACGAACTCTTTATCACCTCCATAACCGAGAAATATTTCCTTAGTCCTCTTAGGTAACAAAGGATAACTTTGACCGCTGTCCAGTGATCCACTCCTGGATCACTATCATACCCCCTTGCCAAACTCATGGCAAGGTACACAATAGGTCTGGTACACAACATAGGATACTATATAGAACCTATGGCTAAGGCATAGGGAATGACTTTCATTCTCTTTCTATTTTCTGCCATGGTCGGGTTTTGAGTCTTACTCAACTTCACTCTTTACAATACAGGCTAGAACTCCTTCTTCGACTGATCCATTCTGAACTCCTTCGAAATCTTGTCAAGGTGTGTGCTTCGTGAAAGTCTTATTAAGCGTCTCGATCTATCTCTATAGATCTTGATGCCCAATACATAAGTAGCTTTACTGAGGTCTTTTATTTAAAAATTCTTATTCAAGTATACTTGCAATCCAGAAATTCTATATCATTTTCCAATCTACATTATAATGTCAGAAATGCTACAGAGCTCCCACTCACTTTCTTGTAAATATAGGCTTCTCCAAAAGTCTGTATAAAACCATATGCGTTGATCACCTCATCAAAGCGTATATTCCAACTCCGAGATGCTTGCACCAGTCCATAAATGGATCGCTGGAGCTTGCACACTTTGTTAGCACCTTTAAGATCAACAAAACATTCTGGTTGCATCATATACAACTTTATTTTAATAAATCCATTATGGAATATAGTTTTGATATCCATTTGCCAGATTTCATAAAATGCGGTGATAACCCACAAGTATAGGGGATCGCAACAGTTTTCGAGGGTAGAGTATTCAACCCAAATTTGTTGATTCGACACAAGGGGAGCCAAAGAATATTCTCAAGTATTAGCAGCTGAGTTGTCAATTCAACCACACCTGGAAACTTAGTATCTGCAGAAAAGTGTTTAGTAGCAAAGTAATATGATAGTGGTGGTAACGGTAACAAAAGTAAAGACAGCAAAAGTAATGTTTTTGGTATTTTGTAGTGATTGTAACAGTAGCAACGGAAAAGTAAATAAGAGAGAACCAGTATATGGAAAACTCGTAGGCACCGGATCAGTGATGGATAATTATGCCGGATGCGGTTCGTCATGTAACAGTCATAACATAGGGTGAAACAGAACTAGCTCCAGTTCAACAATGTAATGTAGGCATGTATTCCGCAAATAGTCATACGTGCTTATGGAAAAGAACTTGCATGACATCTTTTGTCCTACCCTCCCGTGGCAGCGGGGTCCTATTGGAAACTAAGGGATATTAAGGCCTCCTTTTAATAGAGAACCGGAACAAAGCATTAGCACATAGTGAATACATGAACTCCTCAAACTATGGTCATCACCGGAGTGGTCCCGATTATTGTCACTTACGGGTTGCGGATCATAACACATAGTAGGTGACTATAGACTTGCAAGATAGGATCAAGAACACACATATATTCATGAAAACATAATAGGTTCAGATCTGAAATCATGGCACTCGGGCCCTAGTGACAAGCATTAAGCATAGCAAAGTCATAGCAACATCAATCTCGAGAACATAATGGATACTAGGGATCAAATCCTAACAAAACTAACTCGATTACATGATAAATCTCATCCAACCCATCACCGTCCAGCAAGCCTCACGATGGAATTACTCACGCGCGGCGGTGAGCATCATGAAATTGGTGATGGAGGATGGTTGATGATGATGACGGCGACGAATCCCCCTCTCCGGAGCCCCGAACGGACTCCAGATCAGCCCTCCCGAGAGAGATTAGGGCTTGGCGGCGGCTCCGTATCATAAAATGCGATGAAACTTTCTCTCTGTTTTTTTCTCCCCGAAAGCCAATATATGGAGTTGGAGTTGGCGTCGGAGGGCATCCAGGAGGCCCACGAGGTAGGGGCGCGCCCGGGGGAGGGCGCCCCCCACCCTCGTGAGCAGTCATGGGCCCCTGGTCTTCATCTTTGGCGAGGATTTTTATTATTTTTCTAAGGTGTTCCGTGGAGTTTCAGGTCATTCCAAGAACTTTTGTTTTACGCACATAAAACAACATCACGGCAATTCTTTGAAACAGCGTCGATCCGGGTTAGTTCCATTCAAATCATACAAGTTAGAGTCCAAAACAAGGGCAAAAGTGTTTGGAAAAGTAGATCTGACGGAGACGTATCAACTCCCCAAGCTTAAACCCTTGCTTGTCCTCAAGCAATTCAGTTGACAAACTGAAAGAGAAAAAGAAAACTTTTACAAACTCGGTTTGCTCTTGTTGTTGTAAACATGAAAAGCCCGACATTCAAGTTTCAGCAAATATTATGAACTAACCATACTCACAATAACACGTAGGTCTCATAATTACTCATATCAATAGCATAATCAGCTAGCGAGCCATAATAATAAAACTCGAATGACAACACTTTCTCAAAATAATCATAACATGATATAACGAAATGGTATCTCGCTAACCCTTTTTGAGACCGCAAAACATAAATGCAGAGCACCTTTAAAGATCAAGGACTGACTAAACATTATAATTCATGGTAAAAGAGATCCAATCAAGTCATACCCAATATAAACCAATTATAATGAATGTAAACGACAGTGTGCTCTCCAGCGGGTGCTTTTTAATAAGAAGGGTGATGACTCAACATAAAAGTAAATGGATAGGCCCTTCGCAGAGGGAAGCAGGGATAAGTAGAGGTGCCAGAGCTCGATTTTGAAATAGAGATAAATTATATTGTGAGCGGCATACTCTCATTGTCAACATAACAACTAAAAGATGACGATATCTCCCATGCTAAACAGATTATAGGCGGTTCCCAAACAGAATGGTAAAGTTTATACTCCCCTTCCTCCACAAGCATCAATCCATGGCTTGCTCGAAACAACGAGTGCCTCCAACATTCAACGGGTCCCAAGGGAGTTTTGTTTGCAGTTATTTTGATTTAGTTTGCATAAAGCATGGGACTGGGCATGCCGGATACCAGCCATTTTCTCGTGAATGAGGAGCGGAGTCCACTCCTCTTGAGAATAACCCGCCTAACACGGAAGATAAGGGCAGCTCTAGTTGACATATGAGCTATTCGAGCATGCAAAACAGAATGTTTATTTGAAGATTTAGAGTTTGGCACAAACAAATTTACTTGGAACGGCAGGTAGATACCACATATAGGAAGGTATGATGGACTCATATGGAACAACTTTGGGGTTTAAGGAGTTTGGATGCACAAGCGGTATTCCCGCTTATTACAGGTGAAGGCTAGCAAAAGACTGGGAAGCGACCAACTGAGAGAGCGACAACAGTAGTAAACATGCATTAAAATTAATTTACACCGAATACAAGCATGAGTAGGATATAATCCACCATGAACATAAACATCATGAAGGCTATGTTGATTTGATTCAACTGCATGCGTGAACATGTGCCAAGTCGAGTCACTCAATTCATTCAAAGGAGGATACCATCCCATCATACCACATCTTAATCATTCTAATAGCATGTTGGCACATAAGATAAACCATTATAACTCATAGCTAATCAAGCATGGCACAAGCAACTATAATCTCTAAATGTCATTGCAAATATGTTTACTTCATAATAGCTGAATCAGGAACGATGAATCATCATATTTACAAAAACAAGAGAGGTCGAGTTAATACCAGCTTTTCTCATCCCAATAAGTCCATCATATATCATCATTATTGCCTTTCACTTGCACGACCGAACGGGGTGAATAATAATAAGAGTGCACGTGCATTGGACTAAGCTGGAATCTGCGAGCATTCAACTCAAGAGAGAAGACAAGTTATATGGGCTCTAAGTTAAATAAACGATCATGCATATGAGAGCCACTAAGCTTTTCAATATGGTCTTCTCGACCCCCAAAGAAAGGAAAAGAAAAATAAAAACTATTTACACGGGAAAGCTCCCAACAAGCAAAAGAAGAACATGAAATATTTTTGGGTTTTCTTTTTAATTATTACTACTACGGCAGGAAAATTAAACTACTACTATTTTTTTTAGTTTTTTCTTAAGGTTTATTAAACACACAAGAAGAAAGCAGGAAAAAGAAAATAAACTAGCATGGATAGTGAAAGAGTATGAGCACCGACATCTAGCAATGAGTGTGTGTGAACATGAATGTAATGTCGGTGAGAAATACGTACTCCCCCAAGCTTAGGCTTTTGGCCTAAGTTGGTCTATTGCCAGGGATAGCCTGGCGGATACCCGTAGGTGTAGCTGGGGTCGTACTGCGATGAAGAATAGTTGGGATCATAATGTGATGAAGAGGACTCTGACTGCCACTGGCTGGCAACCTCCTCTGGATCCCAAGAATAAACAGACATTCGTGGAGGCTCATCTCGTGGCTCCGGTTCCGGGGCTGGTGCAGGATTCCGATAGGCTTGAACAACCGCCCACGAAACAATGTAAGGACCTGTAGACAAGTTAAACAAAGAGGGAGCAAAGTAATAGTCTCGAGGTGATGTTTATCAAAGTACAATTTATATTTAAGCTCCCTTCACGACTCTTAACAAGAAAATCATGCGCTAGCATACTCTTATAATCTAAATAAGCACGGGGCAACGCTGTTTCTTCTTTCTCCTCATGCCTAATAGGTATCTCAAAATATTCAGCTAGGCGTGAAGCATAAATGCCTCCAAAGACGGGGCCCTTAGTACGGTTCAGACTTAACCGTCTAGCAACAATTCCACCCATACTTACAGAGTTATTGCGGTATAAACCATGGAACAAAATGATAATATCAGGAATGCTAAGGTTTCCACAGTTCGCGACCAATCAAGCAACGACTAGCAAATAAGGCAAAGTAGCATAAAACAGGAAATGTATGCTAGTAACTCTTGCATCGTAAACCTTCCTGGTTTCTCCCACGATGATAGTGTTAATAAAAGCTTCCACTTCATTACGGTGTGGTTCATCTAAGGTGCCCTCGGAAGGTATTTTGCAAACCTCGCAAAATTCAGCTAATGTCATCTCCTTAACAACGTCATATAAATGAAACTCTCTTGTTGGAGGTGATTTCTTAGGGAAAAAGTAGAAGTTCTGCACAAAAGTATTTGTGAGTAAGAGATCTTGATGACGTTGGTCGCGAAGGAAGTTGGTGAGGCGGCGTTCTCAATCAATAGATAGAAATCCTCATAAATCCGGCTCTCCTCAAGAAGTCATCGGAAGGCCATTCACACGGCCGGACCTGCGCGGTGCGAGGCAAATTAAATTTGGGCTTCTGTTCTTCTTCCTTTTGTTTTTCCTTAGAGCTTCGGCTCGACGAGCCCCTCAAAAATTTCTTCATTATTTCTGAAATAATCTGAAATTTTTAGTAACTTCAAGTAAAAGTGAACCAACTTCAATAAAATTGATAGCAACAACTCCCACAAGTGCCTAGGGCCTATATCAAGCATTAGAACTACTTGGAACCATATAAATTTGACATGCAAGCTCAAGAACATGGTCACCTATGCAGCACAAATTTGCAATAAATAAAGCACTAGAACAAAAAATAATTGGACCAATGGAGGAGTCACATACCAAGGAACAATCTCCATAGCAGTTTTTGCGAGAGGTGCTTTGAGCAAGGAGATCGAAAATCACAAAGAAGGCTGGAACTCGTGCTTGAGTTGGTTTTTCGTGTTTGTGTGAGGCAGAGGAAGAAGATGGGTGCAGGGATAAGTGGAGGAGGGCCACCGTGGACCCACGAGGCAGGGGGGCGCGCCTTCCACCCTCCTGGCCAGGTGGCAGCTCCCCCCGCGGTAATTTTTGCACTAAAAATCCTCAAATATTCCCGAAAAATCATATTAAATTGGCATGGCATTCTGAAAACTTTTATTTTCGGGATATTTTTATATTGCATGGATAAGTCAGGAAACAGACAGAAAAATACTATTTTTACTTTATTTCTACTAAAGAATAGAAAATATAAAGAGGGTATAGAAGGTTGTGCTTCTAGTTTCATCTGTCTCATGCTCATAAAAAAGAATCCACTAACAAGGTTGATCAAGTCTTGTTAAAAAACTCATTCCGATTAACATGGAACCGGAGAAATTTCGAATAACACTATGTTACCTCAACGGGGATATGGACATCCCCAATAATAAGTATATCATATTTTTTCTTGACAGTAGGGAGAGGAAACTAAAACCTCCAAATATAATCGATGGAATTTTCCCAATAGAGTTGATACTATAAACTTGTGGTTGTTTCCTCGGAAAATGTACCGTGTGCTCATTACCATTAACATGAAAAGTGACATTGCCTTTGTTGCAATCAATAACAGCCCCTGTAGTATTAAGGAAAGGTCTTCCAAGAATAATAGACATACTATCATCCTCGGGAATATCAAGAATAACAAAGTCCATTAAAATAGTAACGTTTGCAACCTAGCAGGCACATCCTCACAAATACCGGCAATGTATAGCAGTTGATTTATCAGCCATTTGCAAAGATATTTCAGTAGGTGTCAACTTATTCAAGTCAAGTCTACGGTATAAAGAGAGGCATAACACTAACACCGGCTCCAAGATCACATAAAGCAGTTTTAACATAATTTCTCTTAATGGAGCATGGTATAGTAGGTACTCCTGGATCTCCAAGTTTCTTTGGTATTCCACCCTTAAAAGTATAATTAGCAAGCATGGTGGAAATTTCAGCTTCATGTATCTTTCTTTTATTTGTAACAATATTTTTCATATATTTAGCATAAGGATTCATTTTGAGCATGTCAGTCAATCGCATTCGCAAAAAGATGGGTCTAATCATTTCAGCAAAGCGCTCAAAATCCTCATCATCCTTTTTCTTGGATGGTTTCGGAGGAAAAGGCATGGATTTCTGAACCCATGGTTCCCTTTCTTTACCATGTTTCCTAGCAACGAAGTCTCTTTTATCATAACGTTGATTCTTTGATTGTGGGTTATCAAGATCAACAACAGGTTCAACTTCTACATCATTATCATTACTAGGTTGAGCATCATCATGAACACTATCATTAACATTTCAACTAGGTCCATGTTCATTACCTGAGCGTGTTTCAGCATCAGAAATAGAGATATCATTTGGATTATCAGGTGGTTCAGCAATAGGTTCACTAGAAGTTTGCACAGTTCTATCATTTTTCTTTTTCTTCCTCTTAGAAGAACTAGGTACATCAACATTATTTCTCTGAGAATCTTGCTCGATTCTCTTAGGGCGGCCTTCAGGATACAAAGGTTCCTGAGTCATTCTACCAGTTCTAGTAGCCACTCTAACAGCATAATCATTTTTCTTACTATTCATTTCATCAAGCACTTCTTTCTAAGCTTTAAGTACTTGTTCTACTTGAGTGGTAACCATAGAAGCATGTTTGCTAACAAGTCTAAGTTCACCTCTAATATTAGCCATATAATCACTCAAGCGTTTAATCATGAAGGTATTCTGTTTTAATTGTCTACCAAAATAAGCATTAAAGTCATCTTTCTTAAACATAAAGTCATCAAAATCATCCAAGCACTGACTAGCAATTTTAGTAGGAGGGACTTCAGCTTTATCATATCTTTAGAGAGAATTTACCTTTACTACCTGTGTCGGGATATCGGGAGGTTCTTTAGTAAATAAGTAATTGAGATCATATACTTCTTGACAGCGGTAAATTAAGACCATGTATTTCTTCAATAGGAGGTAAATTCTTAACATCTTCAGCTTTAGTACCTTTTTCTTTCATAGATTTCTTTGCCTCTTGCATATCTTCGGGACTGAGAAATAGAACACCTCTCTTCATCGGAGTTGGTTTAGGAATAGGCTCAGTAATTGGCTCTGGATCTGGCTCGGGAGTTGGCTCAAGAGGTGCCCAATTATTTTCATTTGTCAACATATTATTCAATAAAATTTCAGCTTCATCCGGTGTTCTTTCACTGAAAAGAGAACCAGCACAACTATCCAGGTAATCTCTGGAAGCATCGGTTAGTCCATTATAAAAGATATCAAGTATTTCAGGTTTCTTAAGAGGATGATCAGGCAAAGCATTAAGTAACTTGAGAAGCCTCCCCAAGCTTGTGGGAGACTCTCTTCTTCAATTTGCACAAAGTTGTATATTTCCGTCAAAGCAGCTTGTTTCTTATGAGCAGGCAATATTTAGCGAGAAGTAATAAATCATATCACGGGGACTTTGCACACAACCAGGATCAAGAGAATTAAACCATATCTTAGCATCACCCTTTAATGAGAACGGAAATATTTTGAGTAAATAAAGGTAACGCGATCTCTCATTATTAGTAAACAGGGCAGCTATATCATTTAACTTAGTAAGATGTGCCACAACAGTTTCAGATTCATAGCCATAAAAAGGATCAGATTCAACCAAAGTAACTATATCTGGATCAACAGAAAAATCATAATAATCCTGATCAGGAACACAGATAGGTGAAGTAGCAAAAGCAGGGTCGGGTCTCATTCTATCTCTAAAAGATTCTTTACTCCATTTAGCTAGCAACCTCTTAAGTTCAAGTCTATCCTGACAAGCAAGAACAGCTGCAGAAGATTCAGCATTAAAAAGATAACGCTCAGGAATAGCGGGCATATTTTCGTCGTCACTAACATCATCGTATTCAGGTTCAATAATTTCTCTTTCTCTAGACCTAGCAATTTGCTCATCAAGAAGTTCACCAAGGGCACGAGTATCAAGCATAGAAGTAGTTTCATTATAAGTATCATGCATAGCGAAGTGGCATCATCAATAACATGCGACATGTCGGAACGAATAGCGAAGCAGGTTTAGGTGTCGCTAGCTTACTCATAACGAAGGTGAATCAAGTGCAGAGCTAGATGGCAGTTCCTTACCTCCCCTCGTAGTTGAGGGATAAATTGTTGTCTTAGCGTCTTTCAAGTTCTTCATAGTGTCCAACAGATATAAATCCCAAGTGACTCAAAGAACAGCTATGCTCCCCGGCAACGGCGCCAGAAAAGGGTCTTGATAACCCACAAGTATAGGGGATCGCAACAGTTTTCGAGGGTAGAGTATTCAACCCAAATTTGTTGATTCGACACAAGGGGAGCCAAAGAATATTCTCAAGTATTAGCAGCTGAGTTGTCAATTCAACCACACCTGGAAACTTAGTATCTGCAGCAATGTGTTTAGTAGCAAAGTAATATGATAGTGGTGGTAACGGTAACAAAAGTAAAGACAGCAAAAGTAATGTTTTTGGTATTTTGTAGTGACTGTAACTGTAGCAACGGAGAAGTAAATAAGCGAGAACCAGTATATGGAAAACTCGTAGGCATTGGATCAGTGATGGATAATTATGCCGGATGCGGTTCGTCTTGTAACAGTCATAACATAGGGTGACATAGAACTAGCTCCAGTTCATCAATGTAATTTAGGCATGTATTCCGTAAATAGTCATACGTGCTTATGGAAAAGAACTTGCATGACATCTTTTGTCCTACCCTCCCGTGGTAGCAGGGTCCTATTGGAAACTAAGGGATATTAAGGCCTCCTTTTAATAGACAACCGGAACAACGCATTAGCACATAGTGAATACATGAACTCCTCAAACTATGGTCATCACCGGGAGTGGTCCCGATTATTGTCACTTCGGGGTTGCCGGATCATAACACATAGTAGGTGACTATAGACTCGCAAGATAGGATCAAGAACATACATATATTCATGAAAACATAATAGGTTCAGATCTGAAATCATGGCACTCGGGCCCTAGTGACAAGCATTAAGCATAGCAAAGTCATAGCAACATCAATCTCGAACATAATGGATACTAGGGATCAAACCCTAACAAAACTAACTCGATTACATGATAAATCTCATCCAACCCATCACCGTCCAGCAAGCCCTACGATGGAATTACTCACGCCGCGGCGGTGAGCATCATGAAATAGGTGATGGAGGATGGTTCATGATGACGACGGCGACGAATCTCCCTCTCCGAAGCCCGAGCGGACTCCAGATCAGCCCTCCCGAGAGATTAGGGCTTGGCGGCGGCTTCGTGTCGTAAAAGCGATGAAACTTTCTCTCTGATTTTTTCTCCCGAAAGCCAATATATGGAGTTGGAGTTGGCGTCGGAGGGCATCGAGGCCACGAGGTAGGCGGCGCCTGGGGAGGCGCGCCCCACCCTCGTGAGCAGGGTGTGGGCCCCTTGGGCTTCATCTTTGGCGAGGATTTTTTATTATTTTTTCTAAGTTGTTCAGTGGAGTTTCAGGTCATTCCGAGAACTTTTTTTTTCTGCACATAAAACAACATCACGGCAATTGTGCTGAAAACATCGTCAGTCCGGGTTAGTTCCATTCAAATCATACAAGTTAGAGTCCAAAACAAGGGCAGAAGTGTTTGGAAAAGTAGATACGACGGAGACGTATCATGCGGCAATTGCTAACATGATTCGGACAGACTTAAGCATCGATACGAGTGAAAAAAACTCATCGTAGTCAACACCTTGAACTCGTCAAAAAAACTTTTTGCGACAATTCGAGCTTTGTAGATAGTAACATTACCATCAGCGTTCGTCTTCCTCTTGAAGATCCATTTATTCTCAATGGCTTGCCAATCATCAGGCAAGTCCACCAAACTCCACACTTTGTTCTTATATATGGATTCTATCTCAGGTTTTAGGGCCTCAAGCCATTTTGCGGAATCTGAGCTCATCATCGCTTCCTCATAGTTCGTAGGTTCGTCATGGTCTAGTAACATGACTTCAGAACAGGATTACCGTATGATGTCACTTGAAGCTACGTCGGTATTCCCCCAAAGAGGAAGGGATGATGCAGCACATCGGCGTTAGGTATTTCCCTCATATATGAAGCCAAGGTTATCGAACCAGTAGGAGAACCAAGCAACACAACGTAAACGTCCTCTGCACACAAATAACAAATCGTCGCAACCCAACGTGTTAAAGGGGTTGTCAATCCCTTCCGGGATACGGCGCCTCAAGATAGGCAAAGGACATGAGGTAAATATGTAGTAGATTGATAGATCGAACGCCAAATAAAATAAATAGAAATAAAATGCAGCGAGGTATTTTTGCTTTAGTAGATCTGAAAATAAATGCAAGGAAAAAGTAGATCGCAAAGGCAAATATATGAGAAAGAAGACCTGAGGGCCGCAGGTTTCACTAGTGGCTTCTCTCGAGAAAAATAGCAAACGATGGGTCACATATTACTGTTGGGCAATTGATAGAACTTCAAATAATTATGACAGTATCCAGGCAATGATCATTATATAGGCATCACGTCCAAGATTAGTAGACCGACTCCTGCCTGCATCTACTACTATTACTCCACACATCGACCGCTATCCAGCATGCATCTAGTGTATTAAGTTCATGGAAAACGGAGTAATGCAATAAGAACGATGACATGATGTAGACTAGATCTATCTATTTAGAGATAGACCCCATCGTTTTATCCGTAGTAGCAACGATACATACGTGTCATTTTCCTTTCTGTCACTGGGATCAAGCACCGTAAGATCGAACCCACTACAAAGCACCTCTTCCCATTGCAAGATAAATAGATCAAGTTGGCCAAACTAAACCCAAATATCGGAGAACAAATACGAGGCTATAAGATATCATGCATATAAGAGATCAAAGAAACTCAAATAACTTTCATGGATATAAAAAGATATAACTGATCATAAACTCGAAGTTCATCAGAGCCCAACAAACACACCGCAAAAGAGTTACATCATATGGATCTCCAAGAGACCATTGTATTGAGAATTCAGCGAGAAAGAGAAAGCCATCTAGCTACTAACTACGGACCCGAAGGTCTACAAAGAACTACTCACGCATCATCGGAGAGGCACCAATGGAGGTGGTGAACCCCATGCGAGATGGTGTCTAGATTGGATCTGGTGGTTCTGGACTTTGCGGCGGCTGGATAATATTTTGTGGACTCCTCTAGGGTTTCTGGAATATTGGGGTGTTCATAGAGCAAAGAGGCGGTCTGGGGGCACTCGAGGTGGGCACAACCCACCAGGGCGCGTCTGGGCCTCCTGGCGCGCCCTGGTGGGTTGTGCCTCCCTCGAGGAACCCCCCAGGCGCAGTCAGGGCCCGCTGTGTTCCTTCTGGCCCATAAAAAATCATCATGGAGTTTCGTGGCATTTGGACTCCGTCTGATATTGATTTTCTGCGATGTAAAAATCATGAAAAAAACAGCAATTGGCACTATGTCAATAGGTTAGTACCAAAAAATGATATAAAATGACTATAAAATGACTATAAAATGATTATAAAACATCCAAGATTGATAATATAATAGCATGGAACAATCAAAAATTATAGATACGTTGGAGACGTATCAGCATCCCCAAGTTTAACTCCTACCCTTCCTCGAGTAGGTAAGTGATAAAAATAGAATTTTTGATGTGGAATGCTGCCTATCATGCCATATCATATTCTTTTATTTATAGCATGGACAATTGTACTTTTATGTGATTCAAAGCAATACTCTCGTTTTGACATAATAATTTAGATACTCAAGCATATCAACAAGCAACCATGTCTTTCAAAGTATCAACGCTAAAATAAGTTATCCTTAGCCCATCATGCTCAAATGTTGATCCATTCATGAAACACACTCGAATATTAGCTACACCCAAGAAACGGATAATCTCATAAGCAATCATTAAGCATAAATTACACCGAATAATGCACCATAAGTAGGATATAAATTCATTGCATGACTATTGACTTTCATACTTCCATAGGGAATCACAAACCTTAACACCAATATTCTTACTAAAGCATAATTACTCATCAACATAAATCACATATCACATCATCATATCTCAAAACTATTACTAAAAATCAAGTTTATTTTGTCCAATGATCTTCATAAAAGTTTTTATTATATCCTTCTTGGATATCTATCACTTTGGGACTAATTTTCATGTGTTGCTTTTCATAAGCTCAAACAAATAAAAGTGAAGATCATGAGCATAATTCTTTTTCTTTCTCTCAAAATAATTTAAGTGAAGCAAGAGATAATTTCTTGAAAATTTTACTAACTCTCAAATAAATCTAAGTGAAGCAAGAGAGCATTTCTTCAAAAATACTAAAGCACACCGTGCTCAAAAAGGATATAATTGAAGCACTAGAGCAAGTCCATTGCTCCTAAAAATTTAAGTGAAGCATAGAGAGCAATTCTAACAAGTCGTGACATAATTTTGGCTCTCTCAAAAAAGTGTGTCCAACAAGGATTGATGACTTAAAACACAAAATAAAAACAAGCAAAGACTCATATCATACAAGACGCTCCAAGCAAAACACATATCATGTGACGAATAAAAATATAGCTTCGAGTAAAATACCGATAGTTTTTGGAAGAAAGCGGGGATGCCACTCGGGGGCATCCCCAAGCTTAGTTAGTGTCTCATTTTTGGATAATAGCTTTGGATTCCTGGGCATCCCCAAGCTTAGGATCTTCTATCCTTCCTTCATCCATCGTAAGACAACCCAAAACTTGAAAACTTCAATCACACAAAACTCAACAAAACCTTCGTGAGATCCGCCAGTGTAAGAAAAATAAATCACTACTATAAGTGTTGTATCAAACCAATTATTATTTTGCTTTTGTATTATATCTACTGTATTCCAACTTTTATATGGCAAAAACTCGTCAAAGAAAATCATAGAGCCATCAAAATAAGCACACAACACAAAGAAAACAGTCAAAATAGAACAGTCTGTAGCAATCTGATTTGTTCGAATACTTACGGAATTCCAAAAATTCTACCAAATTAGGAAGACTAGGGTAATTTGTATATTAATCTTCTAAAACAAGAATCAGGGCAAAATCACTTTTCTGTGATTTATGAAAATTATTTTCGTGAGCGCAAAGTTTCTGTCTTTTTCAGCAAGATCAAACAAGTATCACCCAAGAAGATCCTAAAGGCTTTACTTGGCACAAACACTAATTAAAACACAAAAAACACAATCATAACAATAGCATAATTTTGTTAACACTCAAGAACAGAAAGCAAAAAGCAAAAATAAAATTAATTCATTGGGTTGCCTCCCAACAAGCGCTATAGTTTTACGCCCTTAGCTAGGCATAAAGCAAGGATCTAAGTTTTGCCATATTTGGTTTGAGATCCATAAGGTGCCCTCATGATTGATTCATAAGGTGGATTAATTCTTGTTCTAGGAAAGTGTTCCATACCCTTCCTCAAAGGAAATTGGAACTTAATATCGCCTTCTTTCATACCAATCACGGCACCGATAGTGCGTAAAAACGGTCTACCAAGAATAATTGGACAAGACGGATTGCAATCAATATCAAGAACAATAAAATCTATGGGCACATAGTTCCTATTTCCAAGAATAAGAACATCATTAATTATTCCCATAGGCTTTTTAATAGTGGAATCTGCCAAGTGCAAATTCAAAGAACATTCTTCAAGATTAGTAAGACCAAGCACATCACATAAACATTTCGGAATTGTAGAAACACTAGCACCCAAGTCACACAAAGCAAAACACTCATAATTTTTAATCTTGACTTTGATAGTAGGTTCCCATTTATCATGCAATTTTCTAGGAATTGAAACTTCTAATTCCAATTTTTCCTCAAAAGATTTCATCATAGCATCAATAATATGTTTAGTACAAGCTTTGATTTGTTCATAGGCATGGGGTGAATTTAGCATGGATTGCAACAAAGAAATACAATCAATCAAAGAGCAGCTATCATAATTAAAGTCTTTGTAATCCAAAAGAGTGGGCACATCACTAGTTAAAGTTTTGACCTCTTCAAACCCACTTTTATCAATTTTTTCAACAAGATTTTCACCCTCCGAAATATTGGGACGCCTTATACCTAAAGTTGACTCTTCTCCAGTCCCTTTTTCATCAATCTTAACTTTACTAAACAAGGAATCAATAGAAGAAACACCAATCATTTTAAGATCCTCAACACTTTTATCTTCTAACGAGATTGGTTTAGCAGCCATTTGATTTACTAAATTCTTCTATCTAAAATATTAGAAAGAATTTTGCTGATTTATTTATTGCTATATGCAATTTATGGAATTGATACACCATTTAATTGATATCATTTAGCAAAATGAAACACACCATATGCATCCATCTTTTGGCTCGAGAATTTCACGGGATAGAGATATGGTATAAGAAATAGACTATTAAGTAACTCTAAATGAATTGTGGATACATCTGTATCCTTAACATCTTAAACGATTGTCATTATTCAGTATCAAACCAATAGCGATTCATACAAGCTAAATCTTCTAATCAATGGTGGGCCAATAATGAATTTTTTTGCATATGTATTAAGACGCTTGGCCTGATTTCGAAATTGTCCAGAGTTTTATATGTTGTTTTCATTGCAAAATGATGGGTCTCCTTCCATAACTTTCCAATTACGTTTACGAGAATTGAAAGACATGAAAATTCTCAATTCTCTACGGCGTCTTGTAGATAGAATCAAGTAATTGTGAAGATTCTTTCTCTCTATTCACTATCATTCCGCGTCTTCGACTTCTATTAGTTTCTTTTCTTCTTTAATGCAATAGCTATAGTTTGATATAAGAATCCATTTCTCAAAGTAATGGAAACCATTCTCTTATAGGAAATGGTTCTAAATCGCTATTCCACCTTTTAG